>OY882874.1:3915000-4197500 GCA_963693515.1 Pipistrellus nathusii | reverse complement strand
TCAACTATTATTTTCATGGGAATGAAGTTCATATATAAGTGTATTCATTCAGTCAACCAATATCTACTAAATATTATTATAAAAATGAGTGAGTGTGGGAATAGAAGTTTAATAAGAAATGGTATATTTCTGTCCATGGTCACTATCCCAGGCTCCAGTCAACTGGAAGTTAGACGTTTTCTCATCGTTTCAATATCAACATGTTTGTCTTAAAGTCTATTTTGAATAGTATTGATATAGTCACTCTAATGGTCTTTTGGTCAAAATTTGCCTGAAGTATTTTTCTCTTTTTTTAAAAATTTCAGTCTGGCTCTGTGTTCAACTCTAAAGATAGTCTTTTGTTAATAGCATATAATTGGCATTGGTTTTTAAATCCACTCACCAAACTCTTCCTTTTAATTGGAGAGTTTAATCATTAACATTTAATGTAGTTACTGTGTCTGCCATTTTGCTTTCTGTGTTCTATATTTTTTATGTCTGTTTTTCCCTCAATTCCTCCATTATGTACTTCCTTAAGCAAGTTAGTAAATAAATGTTAAATATGTCCTAGTGTAACATTTTAATTTCCTTGTAGTTTCTTTTAAAATATAATTTTGAGTTACTGTCTTAGTGATTTCCTTGAGAATTACAAATACCACCTTAATGTATAACAAATTAATTCAAATTAATACCTGTTTATTTTAAAAGTAAACAAAAACTTGGCTCCTACATGTCTCCATCCCCTTTTATTCTATATAAGTTACATCTTTATACATATGTGCCCATCAACTTAGACTTACAATTATTGCATCCTATATTTGTCTTTTAACTAAAATTGGAAAAAGAAGGAATAACAAATAAAAGCACATGAAGCTGCTTTTTATATTTACCGATGCAGTTATCTGAACTGATGTTCTCTATCCCTTTGAGTTGGTTCAAATTCCTATCTAAAGTCCTTTCATTTAAGGTGAAAGGACTCCTTTAAGCATGTCTCAGAGGGCAGATTTACTGTCAACGAACTCCCTCCATTTCTGTTTATGTGGCGATGTCTTAATTTCTCCTTCTTTAAAAAGCAATTTTGTCAGATGTACAGTTCTTGGATGAGAGGGTTTCCCTCTTTCAATATGTAATTCCACTGCCTGCTGGCCTCCATGGTTTTGATGAAAAATCAGACGTGAATTTTTGATAATATTTTTTACATGAGCCTTTCCTTTTGCTGCTTTTAAGATTCTTTATCTTTGGCTTTGGATCTCTTTGAGTTTTTCCAACTTGGAGTTCATCGAGCTTCTTGGAGGTGTTCATTCATGTCTCTTACCAAATTTGGAAAGTATTTGGTCATTATTTCTTCAAATATTTTTTCTGTCCCTTTCTCTCTCTCCTCTCCTTTGGGGAGTCTCTTTAGTTATATTTTGTGTGCTTGGTGATATCACAGAGATCTTTCAGGATGTGTTAATTTTAAATTTATGTTTCTTTTGTGCTCCTCAAACTAAATAATTGTAACTGACCTATCTATAGGTTCAACAATTTTTCCCCTGCCTACTCAAATTTACTGTTGAATTCCTCTAGTGAATTTTTCATTCCATTTATATTTTTCAACTTCGGTACTTTCATTTAGACCCATTTTAGAATTTCTTTCTCCTTATTTATATTTCCTATATCAGTTGAAGGTGCCTCATGTCACCTTGGGAAGTTTCTAAATCTCTGTGAGGCTGAAATTATTTAGAGATATAATGGGAATACTACCACTGGTCTCACTGGATTGTCATGAGAATTCAATGAGAATATGTATGTAACGTTAGGGCAGTCCCGAGTACAAAGTTAAGGCTTAAGAAATCTTTCATGCTCTTGTCAATTCTCAAAGCAACAGAGGCACTTTCAGTATCAATTATCACCTTGTGTCATATGCTATCTTTATGCCAATTGAGTGCAAAGGGTCTCATTCAATATTTGATTTTTGTTTTAAAAACATGGTTAGAAAGAGGTATTAACAGTATTAATCAACGGAGACAGATCATAGAGAGCAGGTAGACAGTTCTTGTGTGGGGGGTGTTAGGGTGGAGGGATTGAGCAAAAAAAAAAAGTAGAAACAACTAATGGACATGGACAACTGTGTGGTGATGGCAGAGGGGAGTGGGCTGGTGGAGATGGAAGAGGGCAAGTTGGGGATAAGTGGTGATGGAAAGGAAGGTAGGAAGAAAGGAAGGAAGGAAGGAAGGAAGGAAGGAAGGAAGGAAGGAAGGAATGAATTTCAATCTTTATTAGTTCTCTCAAAAGAACTAATTCATTAATATAAATAATAAGTATTAATAGTAAAATTGAAAGTGGCTCAAAGAAATGAAATAATTTGCAAAGCCACACAATTCCTAAAACAAGGCTGAGAATTTGAATTCAGGCCTCCTTCCCTCCAGTACCTACGTCATTAAGTCGTCCTGCATCTCTCTCATCCCAGCACTTCCTTCACAATGTGCCACAGGCCGCACATCCCCCAGGAAGTGGTTCCAGAGCACAGAGCCTCAGCAGGAGCACTGCACACTGCCTGTGGCCCGGAGGGCAGCAGTGAGCCAGACGGTGAAGGGTGAGCCCTCCACACAGTGCGATCAGGCTTACTTCTGGATGCTGCTATTTCTAGTTATGTTAGTCTGTACCGTGCAAGCTCACACGGGCCTAAAACTGCATGCATCCTGGGAAACTGGGCCAGATCAATAGGGTTTTCCAATTTTAGTTATTACTTATTTTTTTATCTACAGGTTTTTTTTTAAAGAATATTCTCTCCCACCTCCCCCCCCCCCCCCGCTTTATTTTTCAGAGAAAGCAAATCTGTGCCAAAAAGATAAGCCAATAACATCCACATGAGGTGAAGAATGCCCCCCCGCCCCAGTCACCATTTGAAAAGTCAGCCCTTTTGGAGCGTAGCTCTTAGAACGAAGAGCTCAAGGTCGTATTGTACAGCCAAGGTTTACAGGCGACGCTATTTTATGGCTCTGCCTCCCCTGTAGATGGGGGGAGGGGGGCACAGGACCAGAGCACCTGCCGCAGCCCAGGCTGGGGCGCTGCCGCTCCCGCAGGGTGCCCTGTGCAGGGAGCTGGCCCGTGGCCCAGCGCCCCTTAGACCTGGGACCGCGGTGTTCGCTCCCGAAACGCTCTGCTCTTTCATGACTAAAGGGATTCAGGAAAGTAACACCGGACGTGAGTCAGACTTGGGTTTTAAGGAGTAAACATATAACTGTAAATTTTTAAGTTTCTAAAAGTATTGGTAAAGAAAATAAAGTCCAGGATCAGAATATGTCCGTGTACTGATGGTTAAAGTATCATTTCTGGACGGTAGAATCATGGACGTCAGAATATAATGAGCCTGAGCCTTCCGGCAGCGGACTGGGTTGCAAGGTGGTGGAGGGTGAAGTGGTGAAGGAGTGATCAGAACCATCCTCGCCGGAGTTGGTGGTCTAGGGGGCAGGGCCACAGCTGCGGACTCCGATCCTTGGTCCCGGTGTCCTGTCACCGGCTCGGGGCTGTCGCCTGGGCTCCCAGGAGGCTGAGGCTGGGAGCCGTGCGGAGGCTCCTGGAGGAGTGCTCTGGGCACCGGCCACGGGCAGAAAGGGCAGAGAGGAGCACTGAATAGGAGAGGCTGAGCTCAGCAGCCCCAGGAGACACTGAGGGGACAGCTGGTGGAGGCGTGCCCCTGGGGACCGCACGCACGGAGGTGGCTGCCCTGCAGAGGCCTGGCCCGGCCACCTCCCAGCAGGCGGGGTAAGTCCTTTCCTGGGGATTTGGAAGTTCCTGTCCAGCTTCCATCTCCCTGACCTCAGATCATCGTTTCACCTGCTGACCCTCATTGTCTTCATTTGTAAGACAAGCATTTAAATATGTGTGTGAGGGCCCACAGGAGGGTTAAATCTAACAGTCCTTGGAGTCAGCACATGGCGGCTGCCAAGAGGAGAGCGAGGCCACCTACCTGCCTGCCCAGTGGGAACTGCCCGCTGAGGCAGGGGGGTGGGAGGAGCAGGGCCATCGGGAAGGGCTCCAGCTGCTGAGCCCTGTGCCCACAGGGAGGAGTCTCTGTTCCCATCAGCCAGGGAGCAGCCACCCTAAATCCCCGGACAGGGCCTCCTCCCTCAGACACCCCAGTTCCCTGGGAAGGACGGTGCCTGAGGGCTTGGGTGGGCTCCGAGGGTCAGTGAGGGAAAAGGGGGACACAGGTAATACTTTCAACAATAAAACGTTTTTTAAAAAAGGAAGATATGGAGGAAAGGGGAAGCATTTTATTTTTTCAAAATAAGGTGACACAAAATTATGAAACCTACCACTTTTAGAAAACTGGCTGAAATAAGAAGAGTTAAGGAAGAGGAGAGCTTCCTGTAAAGCAGTGTTTCCCAAACTTCTCTCGTGACGAGAATCACCTGGTGAAGTTGTTAAAATACAGATTCCAGAATCCCAACCAAGAAGTGCTAAACTAGAATTCTTGGGGACATATAGGTAAAATTGTATACTTAACTTAGTGCTCTGTCTTAGAGCTCTGTCTTAGAGCACTAGTTAAGTATACAATTTTACCTATTTGTTCCCAAAAATTCTAGTTGGGATTCAGGAATCTGTAGTTTAACAACTCCACCAGGTGATTCTCATCACGAGAGAAGTTTGGGAAACACTGCTGTAAAGGAATAGACAAGGAGCAGTTCAGGTGGAGCCACTGAGGTCACTGAGAACAGACTCCCTGCCGCGCTGTGCACCTGGCTTCCCAGTGGAACAGGAAAGATACTGGAAACAAGTGGGTTGAAAAGCTGATCACCACCCAAACCTAGTTGATAACGACACTGAGCCTGTCAGCTACAACAGTGTGTCGGCCGAGGGTCAATTCCGTGCTCCCACCTGATGAAGGCAAAGGGGAAACCTCACAGACACGGAAATGACTGCCCGCCCGCCCAGACCACTGAGCGCTATGGGGCTGAGCGGGGCTGTGCCCCCTGACAGACAGCCCGGGGCCGGACAGCCCAGTGGGTGCGGGGTGCGGGGCGCGGGGTGCGGGGTGCGGGGTGCGGCTTTCCTGACCCCCCGGGGGCTCCCGCCCAGCGTCACCAGGTGCGGCACCCGCCGCGGCCGCCAGGGCGCGCCCTAAGCTCACCGCAAAGACAGGTGCACGCCCCTCAAACCTGCCGGGCCAGCGTGTTCCATTAACGGAGATTTTTACATGGAAGCTTGTTCTTTACAAGCCAGACAGCAGGGCAGGCCGCGCTTTCACGGCTCGGGATCCAGGCTTTTGCGGCGTCGAGGCTGCCCAGTCCGGGCTGCTGTGCACCGGCCCTGCCCCCGGGAGCATCGGCCCTGCCCCCCGGGCCGGGGTGTGGGGTCGGTGGGACCTGGAAGAGCCACTGCCGCTTAGGAAGGGGCCGACGCCCTGGCCCGGCCGCCGGTGCAGGCCTGGGTGCGGGGGCGCCGGGCCGCAGGGCGGGCTACGCGGAGGCAGCGCGGGGTGGGGCGCGGGGTGGGGCGCGGGGTGGGGCGCGGGGTGGGGCGCGGGGTGGGGCGCGGGGTGGGGCGCGGGGTGGGGGAATGGGGAAGGGGGGGCTCCCCGCAAACGGAACCCCAGCAGCGAGCAACGCGCGAGAGCAGCGGTCCCCATCCTTTCACCCCAGGGCACACTCAGCTCTTACCAAAATTCTGCAGCACTCACTCCGAAAAAAGAGAGTGTATTTTTGCTGACCTGACCCCCCAAAAAGCTTTAATTTCTGTTTATTCACACCGGGTGGCTATTGTGTTGGCTGGCATCACTTTTTTTTTTAAATTAGCCGAATGTTTTTAAAAATATATTTTTGTTGATTTCAGAGAGGAAGGGAGAGAGAGAAACACCACCGATGAGAGAAGAATCACGGGTTGGCTGCCTCCTGCACGCCCCCTACTGGGGCTCCAGAGCTCACCACGCAGTCATGTGCCCTTGACTAGAACCCAACCAGGGACTTTTCAGTCCACAGGCTGATGCTTTACCCACTGAGCCACACCGGCTAGGGCAGCCGTCATCTCTTTATTTCAGAGGCCCCGGCTAAGTAGCCAAGTATTGCGTGTTTAAAAGTGCTTGCGGCACACCACTGAAAGTCGCCGCCCTAGAGGATGTGCCCGGAGGCGTGGGCCTAACTTCCTGGGCTTCCCCCAGGCACACACACCCACACACCCGGCCCCCAACACCACGCCCAGCGCTGGGCCACAGCGTGCTGCCGGCAGGCTTCTGGCCGGATGGCAGAGCGGCGGGCGTGAAGGGCCTTGCTCTGCCACTCAGGAGGTGGCCGGGGCGTGAGGGATGCCGATGACACAGCCGTGGGCCCTTGAAAGCCAGGCCTAAGACGTCGACTCTCTGTTGACAAAGCCAAGGCCAGCACAGGCTGTCCTTTTTAAAAAACAAACAGACATATTTTATTGATTTTTTTTTACAGAGAGGAGGAGAGAGGGATAGAGAGCCAGAAACATCGATGAGAGAGAAAATTGATCAGCTGCCTCTTGCACACCCCCCACTGGGGATGTGCCCCCAACCAAGGTACATGCGCTTGACTGGAATCAAACCCGGGACCCTTCAGTCCACAGGCTGGCGCTCCATCCATTGAGCCAAACCAGTTTCGGCCAGGCTGTCTTTGTTGCCATTATTTTTCCAGAAAGTTCATGGACGTGGGCAGGAATCTCAGCAGGGATGGGGTTTATTGACTGCATTTAAAGACATTCTTATTTCCCTATCTCAAAATGCAACTTCTCAGCATGTATCTACTACTTCAAAAGCAGCGTGTGAAAAAATGTTTCCTTCCAAACATTTCTAGGTGTCACGCTCCCTGTGTAATGGAATGAGGACCCAATCAAGGCGCAGGCACACACATGTTGTCACGGTGACAATTAATTTAGGAAGTGGCTTCCATCCCAGATGCCTGGACAGCACAATGCACTGCACCAATGTTCTTTCTCTGACATATTTGAGACGTGAGATGGAGTTAAAAGAAAAAATGTTTCCAAGAACAAGTTTAAGGGAATTTGGTGTCCAGTAGACCAGCTTCCTTGACTTCCCTCTTTTGGTGTCTTACATAACATGCCTGCGTGCCTCATGCACGTGCACTGGCGTTTCCCTGGGACTCGCAGTGTAACCTGTATTTACGGTGAGTGCACACACGGTCTGAGCTGCCCGCAGGAGACAGGAGTCACGGGAGGAGGCAGAGGCGGGAAGCTGCGGCTCCGGGTCATGGCGCTTTGTCCTTCCATCAGAGGACATGCAGGGGTGCGGCTCTCAGGCTGAGTGGGGAGCTTCGGGGACACTCAGGAGCTGAGAAAGGGTGGCGGCTGGCGAGTGATGGCGAGGGGGTGATGCAGGAGGTGGAAGAGGGAGCTCGGTGTCCGCTCACCCTGTGTGCAGTGGAAATACACTCTATGGGATACTCTGCAGGCCCCCCTCACCAAGACCGAGAAGGCTGGACTGCGGAGGTGGCTCCTTCTGTAGGTGGCTCCTTCCTCGCTTCAGGCTCCCAAATGGCAGTTATCACCTTAGAACAGAGCGTGCTGGGCACTGACAGGCACACACCTTCCCTCCCCGTGTGCACAGAGCGTGGTGGGCACTGACAGGCACACATCTTCTCTCCCCGTGTGCACAGAGCGTGGTGGGCACTGACAGGCATACACCTTCCCTCCCCATGTGCACAGAGCGTGGTGGGCATTGACAGGCACACACCTTCTCTCCCTGTGTGCACAGAGTGTGGTGGGTACTGACAGGCACACACCTTCTCTCCCTGTGTGCACAGAGCGTGGTGGGTACTGACAGGCACACATCTTCTCTCCCCGTGGGCACAGAGCGTGGTGGGCACTGACAGGCATACACCTTCCCTCCCCGTGTGCACAGAGCGTGGTGGGCACTGACAGGCACACACCTTCCCTCCCCGTGTGCACAGAGTGTGGTGGACACTAACAGGCATGTACCTTCATGTGCACAGCCGCACGGGGCCCATCAGCACCCACACACCCTTACCGTCCTGGGCTCCAGCGCTATCCCTGCCACAGGCGGCGCCCCTGGCTCTGAGCTGATGTCCCTGGGGGCGCTGTGACTGCCCCCGAGGCCCAGAGAGGGCTGTGACTGCCCCCCTGGGGGAAGCAGAGCCCGGTCTCTGGCTTAGGCTTGTTCAGTTAGAAGTGACTTCTGGAATGAAATTGGATGAAGGGCAGGTGAACGTGGAAGGTTCTAAGATGCCACCAATTAGAGGAAACAGGAGCAGACAGGGCTATGGCAGCGCAGGAGGCAGAGACTGTGACAGACTCACGGAACAGACCATGGCCACATCGAAGAAAATCATATTGGGGCCATGTGACAGGTCTGAGTTCTGTGATACTAAACCCCAGAGGAGATGTTGAAAAGCAAGTAGAGAAAAACCGTGACATGATTTCAGTTTTTCATAAAGAGCCCCTGACTGCCCAGGCAGCTGTGCTGTAGCCGGAAGCAGGGACAGCAGCCCACATGCTGTGACGGGCTCATTGGACGGGTCTGGTGACGTGGCTGGGGTGGGGATGGCAGCGAGGAAGAGAGCTGCAGAGATTCCAGGTGTAAGGAAGCCGGCCTGTCCCCCAGCCTCAGAGCGCACACTTCTCCCTCCTCTGCGAAGTGCACCCCTGCCCCCCAGGTCCCTGAGCTCAGGCCAGCCGGCCCTCCCAGGCACCCGCACACTCCGTCCCCTTGGCCAGCAGGAGCTGCGTGCTGACCACGCATGTTCGTGTCTGCATTCGTGTTCACTGGCTGCATGAAGTGTAACTCTTAGTAAGGGGATTGGGAGCAGAAGCAGCAACGCTGGACAGGAGGACAACGGGCATCTCCAGGGAAAACCAGGCAGGTGGCTGGGAAAGGTCGACAGGAGAGAGAGCAGAGCTCTGAGCCCAGCGAGAACTGCTCTCTACACAGACCCCCATGCTCACGCTCCACCTACAGGAAGCAGAGCTCAGAGCCCCCTCAGGAGTGCAGCCTGGCAGGCACAGGGGACGCCCCGGAAACCGCACCAAGGAAGGCCTGGACCCCCATCAGACGCTGGCGAACGCATCCCCAGGTGCGTGCGTGAGCTGGAGTGGAACGTGTGAGGTGCACGCCGTGGTCGGAGTCGCTCTCCGCCTGCCTCACCAGGGGCACTGGGTGAGGAGGAAGGACCGGGGACACTAACCCTGTGTCACTCACAGAGGCGGGGCTGACCTGCTCCTCTCGCCCGCGTGTCAGAACCACTTTTTAGGAGCAGGTAAAGCCCGAGGTTCTACTTCCTGCCAGCCTTTCCCTCCAGGGTGGTCCTGGCGTCTCCGCAGTCTGTCCAGGACGCCTGCTGCCTCTCCCCGAGGCTGCCCCCTGTGGGCGGACCACCCTGGCTCCCTGGAGGGATGGCGTTTGTCACCCAGAGCGACACAGTGGGTGCTCCTTGTGGCTGAGTGAATACAGGAAGAATAGGCCATCTGTTGGAATCTGCCCAGCTGAGAGATGTCTGTACACATCAGTGGTATGACAGCCATCCTGTGCTGTTAGACTGTGTTCCCCCAAAAGCCGTATGTGAAGCCCAAAGCCCTGGTGCATTTGGAAGGGGGGCCTCTAAGGAAGTCATTGAGGGTCAGTGAGGTCATAAGGATGGGGCCCCAATCAAGAGGACTGATGTCTGAGGAGCCTGCTCTGCGCACGGCCTGGGAGAGGCCATGGCACACAGGAGGCGTCTGCACCCAAGAGAGGGCCCCGGGCCCCGGCCTGCTGGCACCTGGGCTTGCCGCGCCCCCCCGCTCCCCCCCAGCCCAGTGGAAGCAGCGTTGCTGTGTGAGCCCTGAGCCTGGGGTGAGCTGCCGTGGCCCGAGCAGACGATGCACACACAGAGCAGCAGGTCGTTAGTTCTCCTCCTTCATGTCCAGTTGCCAAAGGAGTCTCCGAAGGAAGCAGCCGCTGGCGTGTCACCAGGAGCTGCTCTGCCTTGGAGAAAAGCATTTCTCTGTAATTGTTTCTTTGCTAACAGAATATGCATCACTGCCATAGGACAAGCCGCCGCCGCCCCTGCCCCGTGTGAGTCCGCATTCCGAACGGAGGAAGCTGTTTGTTGGCACAGCCAATAGGACATGAGTCTGTAGGGTTTAACAAGAGGCTGGGCTCTGTCACTCCTCCATCACCGGTCACTCCTGTTTGCAAGAGGTGGGAGGCTCACTGCAGTTTGCCTACCTTCCTATGGGAAAAGCAAGCCATTCCAGAACCTTCCAGCAGACTTCCTTGGTCTCATTGGCCATGGTGACATCGCAGGCTCAACTCTGGTTTTGAGAAGCTGAGAAAAGTACCGTCAACCTTGAGCAACACGGGTCCACGTATACGCCAGATTTTGTCAATAGTGGGCCCTTCCTAGCCATATGTTTGGTATTTGCAGATTCAACCAACCACGATTCCAAAGTGTTTTCTATTCAACCTTGAGAATCTGTGGTTACAAGTGTGAAAATACTTTGGTTCTTGGTTGTTTGGATCCGCGTATGGGGAGGGCTGGCTGCAGACCTCGTGAATTTACTCGTGAATTTCTGACCGATGGGGTTCAGTGCTCCCGGCCCACATTGTTCAAAGGCCACTGTACCTTAGTCCACCCACTTCCCATTTCAGGGCGATGCAACCTCTGCTGGGCGGGCTCGTCCGGAGTGGTGGTTGCTGTGCAGCATCTGGAGGCCGTGCCCGCAGCTAGCTCCAGGGGTCCCCCCATTATGGTCCTGGTCACCCCAGGGTGTGCTTACATTCCGTACTTCACCAAAGGCTTCACACCACCCAGCACCAATACCTTAGACTGCAGTGGGCAGGCTGCCCTGGACCTGAGGCAGCCACACCTGTCCCAGCGGAACCCCACCTCCACCTCCTGACAATGGGGCTGTGCTGCTCGGTGGTTTGCTGTGCGCGGACGGCAGTCTGTCAGTGCGCCAGTGGCAGGATCTGCTCTCCTGTGCGGCTGAAGTGGAAGCATCGTGTTCATCGCCGCTGTGCCCTGGCCAAGAGCCTGCCGGGCCTGAGCAAGCACGGCCAGGCTGGCACTCCGCAGGCTGCTCAGAAAGGCCTCTCAGCAGAGCCCTGGTTCTGGGCGGGCATTGGCATCAGTGGCAGTGCAGTGCGTGCCAGGTCAGGCTGTGACAAGTTCCTACCTCACATCGTCTGAACACTGGAATCTGGGCTCTGTCAGAACACAAGCATGTATGTCGTAGCAGAGCTTCCACAGGGAGGAGACTGGAGTGAAGGTAGAAAAACGCAGTCCCGGCTGCACACAAGGCTGACTCACCAAGTTTCGGGTCACGAGCTCCTGGCTCAGACCCGCCAGCGCACCAGGAGGGAGGGGACAAGTCCTCAGATAAGCACTGCCCATTGCTCAGGTGTCTGCAGAGCTGAGGCCACGGACTTGCCCACTAACACAGCCTCAGCCTGGAGGACCAGCCCTGGAGGGCAGCTAAGCCTGCCTTCCCAGGGGAAGCCGACAGCGTGGAGGGCGAGGCAGCCGGGCCTGCGGGAAGCTAGTGTGTCTGCGACGCTCTGTGAAGAGCTCCCGAGGACAAGGTGATTTTGTCTATTTCCTAATCTCCAAATCCCTCTGTTCTTCTAAGCCACACATCCAAATCCTTCCCAGACTAAGGCCCCAGTTCACAACAATACTGCAGGCAGTTGAAGCAGATTAGGAGGATGGTTTATCGGAGGAACAGTTCGCTAGATAAATGTGCTTGAAATGGCTAATGTCAGCATGGCAGACAGATAAGCATTTAAAAATGCTACGTTTCATGGTGGTACTACCTGTACGTCAAGTGAGTTTTTCCAGGGTTAAAAGATTACCCAGGAAGAGTTCTGTTTGTTTTGTTCAGTCTTTTATTAACGTTGGGGGCATCTGAAGTACCTCCCACCCTTTCACGAAGACGTGCTATAAAGTGTGAATGGGAAACACGGTCCCATCGTGCAAAGCCGCGCTGACTACAACCAGCTCACACGATGGGCGTGGGGAATGGGACAAGGAGGCGGGGGAAGGGTATCAACATCGGACACAGCTTCCGTCGCACTGAGAAATAATTTATTAAACAAATATCACACTGGGAATCAAATGCATTACAAAAGTAAAAAAGTAAATTCGATAAAGTGATAGTGGCTGACGTAATCAATGAGTTTTCCTTCACTCCCCCCAAACTTTAATAACCATCTTCCGAAAGGCCCGATTGTGCAAGTGTGTGGATCACTGTAAACAGATGGTTAGTGTTATAATATCTGGAATTTAGTGAAGATCATTTCCATTCGACTGAAAATCACATTAATTTAAATGACTGGTCTCTATACACCCTTTTTCAGCCTGGAAAAATGTCTCGACGAGGGAGCAGGTGTCGGTCCGCTGCCCCAGGACAGAGCACACGCGGCCCGCCCTGCGGAAGACAGCCTGGACGGAGCTCCCGATGGCATTCTGACAGACCTTTAACACGTGTGGAACTTGGTTAAAACGCAGCCTTCTTTCCAGATCAAAGGCCAACAGCGACCGCTGGATCTGCTCATCTGCGCGAGTGGAATTTTAAATAACCCGTCTCAGCACAGTCACCGAGACACGGCACCTTCCAGCCGTGAGCAGAAATGGGGCTGGCCACTCCATTTCCCGGCAAGTTCCCCTCCGTTTCCAGAAAGTATATGGAGTTCAATACGCCAACTGGGATCTCAAAATGCTAGCATGAGTATGATGCTTATTAACAGCAGTATGCAAAACAGTAGAAATAAAGTAACTTCTTATCATACAAATGAAACAAGGCACTTTTGACAACTGTCCGCGAAGCTGACTCCCAGACCCCAGGAAACTTGTAAAAAGTGCAGGCCCTTGCTCTACTCACTAAAGAAATTCACCACTTCAACTTGGCACGGAAGAGTTTAATTACCATAAAGTGCATCACTTGGCTAAATATATTAAAAAGAAAACCGGCCAAGAATAGATTATAGTAACATATGTACACATATGGGAATAACAAGGAATTCCAGGAGCCAACATAGTTAGGAACTTTATAGTGTGTGTGTGTGTGTGTGTGTGTGTGTGTATGTATATATATATATATATATATATATATATATATATATATATATATATACACACATATATGTCTTTTTTTTTTTAATAACTCCCTATTTACTCAGAATCTCTACTTTCAAATGAGTATGCCTTGATTAGCAAAAAGAGGTAGTGTTCTGAAAGAGGCAAACTCCTGAATCTACAGGTAAAGATTTAAGATGAAGATTATGTGGAAAATAAACAAGTATAACAATAACCTGGAATGCTTAGTATAGTATTTTGATATTAATGAATTACAGGCTATTTAAAATAAAGGCTATTTTATGTATTACAGCTCTTTCAAATAATTTTCCTTTGGTACCAGAAAGCCTCCTATTTTTAAATAGCAGTAATATTGTAAATAAGCAATATCTATTTGGAGATGGTAAACATGTAAATATTTAGAACAATTCTTCACCACTGACGTGAACTGTCAGGGAAACCATATCATGTCAGAGGCACAAGGGAGTCTATGATAGCAACATGCAGTACCTTGCCATCTGACTAACATGACTGGTAATTTAAACACACCTTAGTTTGGGGCAATATACTGGCAAAACACCAAAATAACTTATGCACACTATAAATACACAGATTGAATAGAAGACAGTTTAAAGCATCAGTGAATATATTTCCTATCCCAATAACTTCTCTTTATGTAAACTTTATACACACGCATTCTTGCTGTTTTCTGTGGATGCTTCAGTCTCTTTACTTTTCACACCGGCCGCTCTGCTGGGAGGGGCTGAGCTCAGAAGCGGAGGCAGTGCCGTGGTCAGTCCTCCTCGGCGTCGTAGGCCACTTCGGCCACCTCCACCTCCGCTGCGCAGGCTCCGGGCGCTCCGGGCCGGCAGAGCGGCTGGTCTGCAGCTCTGTGAAGAGACGCGTCAGTGTCAGTGGGGTGCATGCTACACCTTTAATGATGGAAGAACACTGAAATATTAATCAGAAATGTAACGTTATTCACGTGTCAGTGCCAGAGAACTTTCTGGAGATGCATTTTTAATTCCTCAGCTCTCCCAACAAACACTTATCAATAATAATTAGTAATTATCCTACAAGCAAATTTGTTGTCATAATTATAGCTCAGCCATTATCACTGAAGTATTAATAATTAACTTGGCCTTGTATGCAATAAAAATTCAATGGGCTTTAAAAAATACGATTTTTTTTGTCATTCTCGTCGTGGAGGCAGGGTGCTGGCGAGTACAGTGCCCATACCGAGAATAGGAAAAGATTGACATTGTGGGAGATTTAAGTAATTTATCAGGATTTACAAAAAAATTAACTGATGCACAGCCCACTTCAACAGACAGAGCTTCATTTTCAGTGATAAGAAGATGCACAGAGAAGCCGAAACTGGTTTGGCTCAGTGGATAGAACATCGGCCTGCAGACTCAAAGGTGCCAGGTTTGATTCCGGTCAAGGCACATTCCCGGTGGGGGGTGTGCAGGAGGCAGCTGGTTGATGTTTCTCTCTTATCGACGTTTCTAGCTCTCTATCCCTCTCTCTTCCTCTCTGTGAAAAATCAATAAAATATATTAAACAAACAAACAAACACACTGAGGGACGCCTGAGCCTCGTGTGTAGGACGGCCCAGAACCCCACCGTCCTGTCCGCCCAGGAGGTGAGGACGCAGTGTGCAGGGAGCCCATAGATCCCCTTGGAGCCCTGGAGCACTCCCCCCAATGCCAAGGCTGGGCTGCCAGACTGACGTGCCGCACCTGCTTTCTCCACCCAGGACTTCCGGCTCAGCCCCCAGAGCAGGGGCCGCCGCCTTCGGGACGCGCTGGCCTTCGGTGCTTGACCAGGGCGGCTCCTCCCGGTCTGAACACAGCGCCCTGCAAGGGAATGACAGCTGCACGTTACCTTCTCACCACCACTCCGGCTAAGACGCTCCCTGCGGGGGCACTGAGCTCTCCTGACATCGTCAGGCCTGAACGCAGCCCCCGGCTCAGGAGGCCACAGAAACATTAGTGCTCACGCTTAGTTTAGAACGAGATTAGCACTGATACATGGTGACGAGCAGGCAAATTGGAAGTTTGCTGTGAAAATCTGGCATATATGCCTAGAAACAAAGAGACCATTTACATAGTTAAAATGAGTAATGTTTATCCTGTTGAACAGAAAGGGGCTTATTATCCTGTTGTTTCCCATCCTGCAAATGCTTGGGCTCCTAAATAAATAATCAAAGACAATTTTCTCAATCTACAAGGAAGTACGCCTGGCGCCTCTGACTTCGGGATTAGAAATTTCCTACATCCCCGAAAATACATCTACCCCGGAGCACTGCGAGCTGCCTGGGTCTGCTGGAAGCACAGGCATGGCAACACACCTGATCCTGCTCTCTAGCGTGTCTATACGAAGTTGCTTCTCACCGAGCAGTTTCTTCAGCGACTCCACCTCTTTTTGTTTTTCCAGTAATTCTTTCTGAAAACGATAGTTTGTGTCCTCTAAAGTTTCGCAGAAAGCCTTCGAAACAAACAAACAAAAGTCAAGTGCAGGAAAAAAAGTTAATTACGTATATGGTGTCTTTTTCAAGATCATGAGAACTCAAGGAACATGGACAATCAAGATAGCAGCTTGCCACCTGAACAGCTTGTCTGTATCTTTTCTGGTCTCTGCTATCTTAGCTCTCCGTCTGAGGAGATATGTGGCAGACCCTTCAGTGCAGAATGAAAAGTTACTAACACCACTGTATGTATGAGTTTTCAGTCTCCTTAGTCCATTTTTGCCACGTCCTAAGTAATTATATTTAAAAAACCTGAGGCTATTGATTCCATTTGTATTAGTTCGGTAACAGCAAACAGTAAATCCAAAAGAATCTACAAACTAATGAAGATTTTAATTCCTCAGCACTATTAACCAAGGATGTGACATATAAAATAAATATACAAAAGTCAATAATATAAAAGCAATAAATCAGAATATAATAAAAATATCTATTATGATATAAAAACATGAGAATAAATCCTACAGATTGTCTTAGAAGTTTAAGGAAAAAATTTAAACCTTTATTGAAGGACTTAAAAAAAGACCTAAGTAAGCAAAGATCTCCAGGAAGATTCACTCCTACGAAGGCAGCACTCTTCAGCCTTATGGAAGAGCATGTAGTCAACTTAAAGAACAAGACAGGAACCCTTACCTGCCAGACACAGAGATGCCAAAGCCACAAAATGAACAAACCATGGACTAAACAAACAGACCACCTTAACAAAAAACAGAGGGGGGGGAGGGAGAGAGAGAGAGAAAGAGAGGGAGAGGGAGAGGGGGAGGGGGAGAGGGAAAGAAGAAGAGGGACAGAGGGAGAACGAGGTAGATTCTGGATTTGAAAAGTACAATAATTGAAATGAAAAATCAGCAGCAGTCTGGAGATGTCAGATTGAATCAGTGAGCTTGGAGATGGATCAATATAGAAACTGTCCAACTTGAAGAACAAGGAAAAGAAGTGACTGAAGAAAGTGAGCAGCACCTCAGAAGTACAATATGAAGTGTGCCAACAGCCACGTCACAGGAATCCCAGAATGAGAAGGGTGGGGAAAGGACGGAAAACAAATCATGGCCAACAGCTTTCCAGGTGTGATGGTGAGCATTAATCTGCCAAATCCAAGAAGCTCAATGAGCCACGATTTGATAAACACAGAGAGCCATACCCCAATCCGTCACAATAAGCTGCTGGAAGTCAGAGAAACAAACCGCCCGGAGAGCAGCGGGGCGCTGTGCCCGGGGGGCGGAGGAGGCCGCCAGAACCACAGGCCGCCGGCCACCGGGAGCACGGCGCCAGAGGCACAGGGCGACACTGCACACCGCTCCGTGCTTCCAAAACGGCCTCCTCAGAAGAACGAAGCCTGGGATTTGCTGCCACAGACCCGCCTTACGAGAGAGACCACGTGAAAGCCCTGGAGCTGAAAGGACCGACTGACACCAAACGTAACACCGACCGCAGGAAGGAAGCAGTAAGTCTGAGGAAAGACGGAAGAGTGTGCAAATATTCTTTCTCATGTCTTCTCTTAGGTCCTTCCAAAGACAAAGGACTGTGAAAAGAAATAATCCCTGCACTGTACTGGCAGGCAGAGGTTATAAAATATACAACAGCAGCAGCCAGAGGGAAAGGCAAAGAGAACAGTCTGGAGCCAAGCGATTAATTCCTTGGAATTAAGTTCTACTCTGAAATAGACTGCGTTAAGATGAGCACTATAATACCTCAAGCAGACACTAAAAAATAATGAAGAAATAACTAAGAAAAACATAAAAATGTCTACAGAGGAATCATAATGGCATCCTTACCTGTTTCACACAATTAAATGAGGCAGCTAAGGGGAAGAAGATCCAAACCGACGAGAAAGAGGAAACAAACTGCAAAACGGCAGATGTAAAGGGCGGGTATGTCAGAGCGGATCAAAGACCACCCCACCCACGTGCGATGCGCGAGACAGATCTGAGAGAGACAAACAGCGTAAAGCGAGGGATGGGAGCAGCAGCCGTGAGAGTGGCAGTAATAGGACTGCGATGTCGCCAGGAGGACAGGGAACTAGATCAGTGAAGAAAATTAAAAGTCCTTCTATTTCCATTTGACGTTTGATAAAAGTTTCAACACAAATCAGTCAAGGGAGTGACACAATTAGGTATCGATAGGAACTTAAGACTCTTACCTCACACCTTACAGAAACAGTGTGGAGCTGAGCCAGAGACCTAAACTATAAGACGTCTAAGAAAAAAAGTAGGAAAAAAAATCTTTGTCACCCTGTATTAGAGGAGTTCTTCTGATACAACACAAAAAGCATAAGCCATAAAATAATAAAATGAACTTCATTAAAATTAAAAAACATTAACACTTCAAAAGACCAATAAGAAGATGAAAAGATACATACAGACTGGAAGAAAATATTTATAAATGATGTATCTGATAAAGGACTTGTCTCCAAAATAAAGAACTCTTACAACTCAATAAGACAAACTAAAAAAATGGGCAAAAGGCTTAAGTAGTCAATTCACCAAAGAAAAGATGAATGATTAAAAAGTGATCAACATAAAAACATAGTATTATTTCATCAACGCGCTTGTCAGAGACGCGCTGGCCTCACTCCTCGCTCTGCAGCCTCTCGTCCACTCTCTCCGCACACACGGAACAGGCCACGTGCAGGCAATGGGGAGTGGGCAGGATGGAGGAGGCTTGCTCTGCTGAGAAGGGCAGACAGCTCATCTTGAGACACTTGGAGCCTATGGGAAGGGAGACCCAGTGGCGCCAGCTCTACTGATCTTTCGAGAGGAGCTGGGATGTAAATTTTAAATGTAAAATCACCCTAATTTTTAAAGCCTAGAAAAAAAGAAGGAAAAATTATTTGTGAGGAAACTGGAACTTCATACACTACTGGAGAGAATGTAAAATGGTAGACATTTTAGGAAACACTTTGCAAGTTTTTAAAAAAAGTTAAACATGATTTGCCATATAACCAAACATTCCTCTCCTAGGAATCAACTCAAAAGAAATGAAAGCATAGGTTCTCACAAGACTGTTCCTAACAGCGCAAAACCGGAAACAGTCCCACTGTCCCTCTGTGGTGACTGGGTAAGCAAGATGTGGTGTATTATACAAAGTAAACCACTCAGTAATAAAATATTGATCGAGGCTATAGCACAGATAACTCAAAAACATTATGCTAAATCAGTGGTCAGCAAATTGCAGCTCACGAGCCACATGCGGCTCTTTGGCCCCTTGAGTATGGCTTTCCACAAAATACTATGTGCAGATGCACACGTATAGTGGGACTGAAACTTCGTGGCCCATGTGCAGTTCGGCTCTCAAAAGAAATTTCAATCGCTGTACTGTTGATATTTGGCTCCCTTGACTAATGAGTTTGCCAACCACTGTGCTAAAAGAAACTAGATGCAAATATTATATGTTTTTATATATAATGTATATAATGTTATAAATACTGTACATATAAATTATATAACTGAATACTGATCTTATATAGGTACACACACATACATACATACATACATATATATATATATATATATATATATATATATATATATATATATATATAGTGTGACTGTATTTATATGAAATATCCAAAAAAGGCAAATTTGCGAGTGAAAGCAGACCAGCGCTGTCAGGGGCTGGGGACAGACCGACTAAACAGCTGTAGGATTTTCCAGGTGATGGGAATTTCTGAAACTGCATTATGGCAGAGCTCTAAAAACGTACTAAAATTATTAAATTGTACATTCACAGTGGAATAGCAAATAGCAACTTTTATGGATAAAGACTTCAATAAAGCTGTTTCTAAACAGCCATGGTATTCACTCTAATACAAAGAACTGACTCAGTTTAATTGAAAACATTACAAACCTACCAATTAAATCTGTTCCACTTAAGCACCATTAAACATTTGGGGAAAAACTTAGAGAAAAATTCTAGCTAATCTATTATTACCAAATCTGCTGGGATAATCTAGCCAATTGCTTCAAGAAATAGGCCACTTTACCACGTCAATTAGTGTAATCTGAGCAGCATCAAGCTCGGCTGAGCTGATAAGAAGACAATACCTTCTCCCTCGGAAAGTGAGCTTTCACTTTGATTTTCACTGTAGGTTCTGGACTTTGATACTCAGATGGAAGAAAAGTCAACATACAAATAGCCCTTTTAAATGCAGTAAAACAAATTTGCAAATAATTTTTTTTGAAACAGTAAAAATAGAGGATAAAATGCAGGACTTAGTTTTAGAGTACACTGATGATGCGACATATATGAGTTTTATGTTTTCACTGAAGCAGGCCCATGCATTTCACTGAAAGAAACCTCTGGCTCAGACACCAGAAAGCTTTCTGTGCAAAACCGCCCGGTGTGAGTTATGATGTCTGCCGTCTGCTGTTCCCTCCCAGGACACCGCGTTACTGGGCCGAGCTGTGGCTCCTCTCTCCATGGACACGCACACGGCACTCACCCTGCTCTCCTCCAGGCTATCGAATGGCCCCGGTGGATCGTCCAGACAAAGGAACTCCCTCACCGCCAGGCTTTTCAGAGGGAAAGGACAATTAGCCGGGGCACAAATAAGCTTACAAAGACCGCAAAAAGTAAGTGACTTTGAAGTTATACAGTGTTTTAAGCAAGTGCTGCTGATATACCAAAATAAACTAGCCGTGTTACGTGGCTTCATACAAGTAATCAAACTTAGACATAAAACATATAGAAGCTGCAGAGATTCCAAACTATTTTCTAAGATCTTATGATCATACATAGAGATGGGGAATTTATGCTACTTAAAAACTACAGGATAGCCGAAACCGGTCTGGCTCAGTGGATAGAGCGTCGGCTTGCGGACTGAAAGGTCCCAGGTTTGATTCTGGTCAAGGGCATGTACATTGGTTGCGGGCACATCCCCAGTAGGGGGTGTGCAGGAGGCAGCTGATCGATGGTTCTCTCTCATCGATGTTTCTAGCTCTCTGTCCCTCTCCCTTCCTCTCTGTAAAAAAAATTAATATATAAAAAAACCCCTACAAGATATAAAACATACTTTGGAATAATGCTAAAAGGAGCAATCTAAGTGGTGAATAGATAAGAGATGATGGTATATTTTCAAAGGAATGTCAGCTGAAGCAGTCTAAAAAGGCATTACCCAGTCAGGGAGAAATACTATTCTAAGTTACATGTCACTTGTTTCTACAGTGACATCTCAAGTATTTACTCTGAAAAAAGCTAAGAACTTTCTTGCAATCTTTTTTAATTTACTTCAAATATTTTTCCTTAAAGAGTTCAAGGGAAAAGTTCTGACCATGCCATTGCTGAATTACCATTAACTTTTGAAATAATGAAATATGGTATTGTTATGTTTATACTCCGGAATTATCAGAAATAGGTTAAGAGTGTAGGTGATAAAGCTCCCTTTTTACAAAAATAGTCCACTCTCTAAAAGCAATTTTGGACAGAGACAACTCTGTGCATGTTAAAACATAAATTGGATATTTACCTTTTAAGGCATAAAGGACAGGAATGTAATTTCTAATGCGCTTTATAAAGGAGATGCTGACCTATGCTGAAAAGGGAATGGGGACTGTGGGTTCGGTTCAGGCCAGATAGGTTGATGATGACAGGGATGGCCATAAAGAGAAAAATGGAATTTTTAGTGAAATCTTCCCAAAGAAAAACAACATGAATTAATACAGAGGAGTAGTGTCAAGGAAGCAATCCAGAAGATCTGAAAGAGGAACAAAGTTCTGGGCTATAAAATCGTGACAATATAATAAAACAAAGACACACAGTCAAGGAAACAGGAAGCTGGAGGTCCCATACCCAGGGAAGAACAGAGACGGAGGGATCTTAATGAGGTGGAGCTTTGAGCTCCATGGCTTGCTTTCCATCCCTTTAACATGTTCAGCCAAGAAACACATCCCGAAATGGGGACTAATCCATCCTCTGTTTGAACCACTGAAACTTATCCCTTCCCTGAGCTGCGACTTGCCTCCTGGCAGCTTCTATTCAGGAGTCAGTTCTGCTTCTTGGGACCCTTTAAGATAAATCTAAGTCCTCTTTCACATGATAACCCTAAAATGTCAACGGTGTTATAGTTTCTCTAGCCTCAGTCTCCACGAAGCAATACTGATACACTAACATTTCCTCTCCTTTTCATATCACAAACTTAATTGACTACTTAAAGCTTACAGGGTCTCTGCATTCATGAAGCTAACATTTTTTTTCCAGATTTACTGAGGTGTAATTACAAATGCACACATTTAAAATGTACACCTGGATTTGATATAGTATGCACATGTTGTAGATGGTAATCAAGCTAATTAACATTTACATTACCTCACATTTCCCAAGTACACTGTACACATAGGGCAACGTATCTTATTTTATTTAATTTTCACAACAATCATGTACAGTGATGATAGGCACTATTTCCACTTTTACAAATGATACCAAAGTTCAGAGAGGGAAAGAGACCCACTCAAGGTCACACAGCACGGCAGCTCTTAAGTATCTTCTGAGTATAAACATGTGCCTTTTCTATCTTTAAATTCTCTTCTATTTTGGTTCACTTGGATTCTCTGCCCTTGCCAGGCACCTCTCTCACCACGCTCAACCAGCCTGTCCCTCGTTGATGGAGGTTTAGAGAAAGAAAGGAAGGAAAGAAAGGAGAGGGAGTTAGGGAGTTTCTGGAACACTGCCATGATCTGATAACACGGAGAACAGGACCACCTTCGTTTTTTGGTTTAGATATTATACTTCCCACCTGCACTTTATTTCTATTGGAAAACCATCTATTAGGCAGAAATGAGCTACAGGAAATGAATTATCTTGAGATTGAGAAGTCAAAAGTTTGGATGAAACCCTGAGATATTGGCTTTTAAGATTGAAAAGCAGTGCTGAGCAGCGTGGGGAGGGCCTTTTAATACTTTCAGTGTTTGACAGCGTAACCTGAGACATCATTTTTTCATGGGCCTAGACCCCGGATGTCTTCATCCTTTAGTAACAGTTTCATGTTCACAAATTTCTCTAATGACTGGAAAGCTGCTGGAGGAAATGAAAACGTGGTGAGGGGATTCACGTCTCTTTTTATACCTTTACTTTATAGTAGCAATTCTGCCACGACCAGCAGCGATGCCCACAGGGACATGGCTGTACGAATCTGTTTTGGGAAGTTTTCCATTTCATTCTCCTTCCCTAGACATCCTCATGACCTACGGCTCACAGAGCTCCACTCAGATCAAACCCAATGGACTCCCTAAGTTTTTTTTTTTAACATCACCTGAGGATATGTTTATTGATATTTTAGAGAAAGAAAGGAAGGAAAGAAAAGAGAGGGAGGGAAGGAAGGAGGGAGGGAAATTTTTTCCATGGACAGGTTCAACTCCATCCCTAATCTCGCTCCTCTGGTCAGCCCTTTACTGGGCGCTTTTGCTGGAGCTGATGATGGAGTCAGCCAGGCACCAGGACAGGGGACCTGACCGACGGGACCCCAACACCTGGAACTAAAGGGGACAAGCTCAGCAAGGCCGGCCCCTTTTGTTACCTAGGGCAGTGGTCGCCCACCGGTGGTCTGTGAGGCCTGAAAGGCTGGCGACCGCTGACCTAGAACCTAGAACCATCTTCGGACTGGGAACCGGAGGTAAATCAGGCCCAATGCTGCCTCCCGGCCTGGAGAGGAGCCACCGGTGGCCTCCTCCCGCCTGGCTTATCATCCTGCAAATGTGTCTTAACTTAAACTCTTCCTCCGAGCCTCTTAAAAGTCTTACTGTGTTTTCAAACTTCTTCAAAAACTGCTTCTTCTAGTGAACCTTCACCTTCTATTTGTGCTTTATTTTCCTTTTCTTTCATAGGTATGTATCAGTTTACATCTTACAATTAAAAAAAAAGCCCGTCATTTAATAGCTAAATGTGCTCTTTATCCTCAATATTATACTTTAAAAATAAAATACTGCATGTGGACCTGAGCGGGCAGTTCCTTTCTTAAGGAAAGTGCGGGCAGTGGGCAGAGGCCTCAGGCAGCCATTGCGCCTGGGCAGCACACACTAAGAAGCACGCTGTGTGTTACGTTTACCAGGTGATATAAAAAAACGGAGATAAAAGGGTAGACCAAGTGAGACAGGATGGCTTTCTTGTCTTCCATCCTTATGCAACAAACTATTACAGTAACAGACACAGGTATCTGTATATGCTATCACTGCCTTGCAAATGCTCTCTACTTTTTTCCAAAATAGTTTTAATTTACCTGATAATGTAAGTTCCAAAATTAGATACTCAGCTGGTATTAAATCACAAAGCCACTTTCTTTCATATTGAGAAGCAAAAACCCAGATAGATCCTTTCTCTCCCTTTATAATGGTTTTTGGTATTTCCGATTTATCTTCTATATAAATTAACCCAATTTCACAATTTTCATATTTTATATTACTTTAAAAAACATAGAATATATTACTCTAAAAATTATATAGTGTCATATTAACAAAAAATATGAAGGCCACTTAAAGTGATTGCTAAAATACTAAAAACTAAAAATCCAGTTAACAGTTGAGTGGTCTGAATAGATGATATGCTGAATTTTTAACTTTGCTGACTTTGTGAAAGTGTTAATACAAATCAAACACCATATAAAGTCCTTATTGAAAAAAAGCAAGAGAGCCGGGACCGGTTTGGCTCAATGGATAGAGCGTCGGCTTGGGGACTGAAGGGTCCCGGGTTCGATTCCGGTCAAGGGCATGTACCTGGTTGCGGGCATATCCCCAGTAGGGGGTGTGCAAGAGGCAGCTGATCGATGACTCTCTCTCATCGATGTTTCTAACTCTCTGTCTCTCTCCCTTCCTCTCTGTATAAAATCAATAAAAATATATTAAAAAAAAAAAAAAAGAAAGAAAAAAAACAAGAGAATTCCAGGCAGTGTTTGTTAGTGGACAAGTAATTATACTTATTTTATAAACTTTGTTCCCCTGTGCATGGTCCTAGGCTTATTCTTTGGTTTTAACTAGTGCTGAAATGCATTTACAGCCTCTTATTTCAGTTTGTTACGTACCAGTGTGCAATGTCCTTGTGAGCCACTAAATTTTGAAGAAATGCTTGCAATCCTAATTTTCTATCTTCTAAAAAGTCGGCGTTGTAATTATCTTTAAACCAGCGTTTTGGTGGAAGTGCTAATCGAAAGCCTGGAAACATCTCTTTTAACTGAAAAAGAAGAAAAAAGAATATACATTGTTCAACCTCGTTATACCAAGTCTACAAAATCTACCTTGTTGACTAGGTGTAACTGTTCACGAAATAAGCTTAAAACAAAAGAACTGAATCCAGCAAAGCTTTCTGCTCCTTGTTTAACTTTTTGATTCTCCCAGTTGTGTGTACACAGGAGTGCCAGCTGCTCCACCTCCTTGCCAACACCTGCACCGTGCGCTGTCTTTTTAATGGTGGCCATTCTGGGGGTGTGAAGTGCGGTTTTCGCCTTGGCTTTGATGTGCAGGCTCTGCTGACAAATGGTGCTTATGTGCATCTGTACTAGCATATCGTCTTTGGTGAATTATCTATTCATATCTTTAGACCCTTCACTTTTTAGAAAAAAATTTAGTTATTTGTATTTTTATTAAGTTGTAAGAGTTCTTTTTATACACCAAATATATGTCCTTTATCCTATGTATGACATTTTTCTCCCAGATTGTGACCCATTTTAACACTCGTCACTGAGCGTATGTTTAAAATTTTAATGTTATCGAATTCATCCACTTTTGTCTTTTATGGGTCATGCTTTTTTAGATCCTAAGAAATCTTTGCTCACTTGAAGGTTGCAAGGATATTCTTTTGTTTTCTCCTGGACATTTATAGTTTTAGTTTCTACATTTTGGTTTATGATCCATTTTACATGTTTGGCTTAAATTTTACTTTCTTAGGGAGAGACTTTTCCGAACTGCTAAGCTGTGTTAGATTTGCCTTTATACACTCTGTTCGAGTAACTAACTGTGTAACAAGTCACCTCAAAACACAGTGCCGTAAAAGAACCAACTATTAGGCCAGGGACTCTGTGGGCACTTAAGGCTGGCTTATCTCCGTTCCACAAGAGCTGGGAACTCAGCTGGAAGAGCTGAGGGTAGGAGCTGGAATCAACTGAAGGTCACGCCCGCCTGTGTAGAAAATGATGCGGGCTGCGGGCTGAGACCTTGCGTGGTATCAGCCACCATCTTAACGTGGAATGTCTTGGACTTTCTCACAGCACAGAGGCTGGACCTCCAGGGGGAACATCCCAAGACAGGAAGTCAGGATGAAGCTGTGTACTTCGAATGGCCTGGCCTAGACAGCCAGCATCAGTGCCTCTGTCCTTCATTGGTTGAGTAGCACAAGCGCACCAGGTTCAAGGGGAGGGGATATAGATCAACCCCTTGATGGTCAGTGGCAAGATTCTGGAAGAGCATATGGGACTGAAAGTATTGCTGTGAACATTTTTAGAAAAAACGACCTACCACAAATTCGCAAATCACCAACTTATTTTTGAATGCCATTTGTCACAATGTAAATAGGTTTATTTAATTCTGGACTCTCCTAGGCCAGTGATTCTGAACCTTGGCTGCACACTGGAATCACCCAAGGAGCTGTGAAAGGTGTTAATGACTACGTCCTACTAACAGGTTTGCATTTAATTAGCTGGGTGTGGCCTGGTAACTAATTTTAAGAAGCCTCCGGGGAAGTCCAAAGGACATCTGGGGTTGAAAGCCACTGACTGCTCTGCGATGATTTGTCATACTCACTGCTGCATCTCTCATGCCCAGGACGGTGCCGGCTGCAATATAGCAGTCAGTAGTCTATGTTCTCTAAGTGCGTGAACGACATAAAACCGTGTACATTCATGTTTCTGTTCTTAAATGTAAAACTAAATGCCACAAGGAAAGAAAAGAGTGACCAAAGGGAAAAATCCACAGCATAAAATGTTAAGTAAAAACATAAAAAATCATGTTTTGTCTATATTTCTATAAATATGTGAAGATAAAACAAACAAGACAAAAACCGGAAAGCAACCTGGACTATTGAAAACTTTGACTTGATTTCAAGATGTAATTAGATATTTTTGGTCTTGGAATTTTATTATTTAATGTTGGTAGTGAAAATAATAAAAGTCGTGAAGAGGAAATAAAAAGTCTTTTTATTAAGTTTGAGTATTAAAATTTAAATGTCCCATATGACCTCAGGCATACTTAGGCATTTTTCCTCCTTAAAAATTATCCTTAGAGGAAGAAGATGTCCCACAATTAACTCCTCACAAAGTGTTTATATTATGGGTACTGTGTATTATACATTATGGGTAATTAACAACTTTATTTTGAATAAAGTACAACTTGGAAACTATACATTAGCTTAAAATAACTTGAATAAATGCTATTTTTTAAAATCTTTTATTATATTAAAACAACACATTTCCTGCAAACATGACATCATAACAGGCAGTTGATGTTTCTAAAAAGGAGTCTCCAAAAAGGACCCATGACTTCTGCCCTGTGCCGCTGGTGTGATTGCACCAATTTCTCAGTACAGGGATTCTGCAGCTGTAACTGGCTTCACTGTTGCTGACCTGGGCACAGGGACATTATCTGTGAGCCTAATCTTATCTCAGGAGCAGTTGAGGTTGAGCTTCCTTGTGCTGGTGCAGAGGAGAAAGTCTGAGATGCCAGGAGGCCCGGGCTCCCAGCTGCTGGCTGGGAAGCCGGCGGCCGCACCGGGACTGAGGGCGGCTCCGGAGCGAAGCAGCACCTCTGGCTGACGACCAGCCAGGACCCGGGGACTCAGTCTTACACTGAGAAAGGGAACTCTGCCAAGGCCTGAATGAGCCTGGGAGCGGAGTCTTTCCTGGAGCCTCTAGCTAGAGTCCAGTGGAGCCAGAGCTTAATACTGAGCCAGCGGAGCCCACCCAAAGCACACTGGGTAATAAACAGGTGTATCTTAATTATATTTGTGTTAATAAGGTTAAGATTTTCACATTTTTAGATTTTGTTTTCAAAAAAGAAAGTTATGTGTAGAGATGGGCCTTCAAGCTATTAAAGTGAAATGAAATGGTATTTTCTTAGGAACCAGGCAAAAGGTTGTCTTCATTTAAATAATTCACAAGAAAGGAAAAACACAAATATAACAGACGAACTGTCCGAAACAGATAATAATTCAAAACCGAAAAGCTGGTTTTAGATTTGTTATGTACTTACTTTATCATTAAGCCTGGAGAAGTCAGTGTATCTTCTGAAAACTACCCAGCTTTCTTCTGGGTTTTTCTTCACTTGTATCTTATATACCTACGAGGGGGGAGAGTTAGAGATACATGTAAAGATACTTAAACATTCAAATCAAGTATCTAAAAAACTTTTACTCGACAATCTAAGTCCTAACAATTACTATGTAAAAAATATCAGAAATGATTTAAAACGTGAAATGTACAAATATTTGATGTAGGCACCAAAAGCAAGGTTTTTTTTGTTTGTTTGTTTGTTTTTTAAAGAAACAAGACTATGATAAATTTATAGCAAAATGCCTTTTTTGGTGCTGACTAATAATAAGTGAACTTATCAGTTTCCAAATATATTTTATGCCACATATTTTAAAACTAATAAAAAGAATAATTCATGCTTAAAAAAGTTATGAAACACAGCTACTCTTGTCTTATATAATCAAATTAATTTTAAACTCAACACTTCAAGGCAAAGTTTTGAAATTTGATGTTTTAATCTTCAGAGCTGAAATACAAGCTAAAATATATCCACATTAGATAAAAGCTTACATTCCTATAATTTTGCATAATTATCTAGGCTATTGAATAGAAAAACTTGTTTGAAGCATATCACTATTTTACAAAGCTTACAGTAAGAAAAGCTAGATTCTATTTTTCATAAGAATAATTTCAGAGTTTATTATAAGTACTTTTTATAACAGAATCTCAAGGAAAGTGTGGTAGTTTCTGGTACAGTATTTTGGGCTAAGCTATGAGGACGACAACATCTGCCAAATGACTGACACTCTCCTGAAGGGTAACGTGTCCTGAGTGAGGCTGTGCACTCACTCTCCACCGTGGCTCTGAAGCTGCACTTCAGCGTGAGGCACTGGCCACTGAACATGACCAGTCCACGTCGACAGGGCGGACTGTACAGGCCGCACACCACCCTGGAGTCTCCCCCTTACAGACTGACTTCTCTTTTGGCTTTTAAGGGGAGAACATCAAGGGTTACAGATGAATCCTTTATGAAGTGAGGACCCTTTAAAGTGTCCAGAAAGTCCTGATTTGAGATAATCCTAAGGGGGATCAAAGGTCATAATGCCTGGCACTCAACAATACTCAAAAAATGTTAAATCAATGACTAAATGGACAGGACTAATCTTGTATCCATTCACACTCTTTGAGGTCTTGAAAGACTTTATATGCCACTGCCTTAAATTTGCATTTTCACACATCACCTCAATGAGTCAATGAGAGATTATGAACCATGGAGTTTATTATAATTTCAAAAATCACTCTAAAAAAGGTCAGGCCCGACCGGCTTGGCTCAGTGGTAGAACATCGACCTAATGAACCAAGAGTCCATGGTTTGATTCCCAGTAAGGGTGCAACCCGGGTTATGGGTCCGATCCTTAGCGTGGGGTGTGCAGGGGGCAGCCGATCAATGATTCTCTCTCATCATTGATGTTTTTATCTCTTCCTCTCCTTTCCTCTCTGAAATCAATAAAAATATAGTAAAAAATTAAAAAAACAACATCAGGTTCATGAAGATTTCTCTAGACATCATCACTCTTAAGATAATTTAATTGTAAAGATGGTTTCTTCATGAATTTTCTGAAGCAAGAAATGGCATACACATATTGAGGTATGGTAGCAATCATCTCAGGTAGAAACTGCAGTTTTAACTTTAACCCTGCTGTTTAGCTTCTGTACTTATCTGCTTGTTACAACAATAGAAAAGTTATTTTGATTTTCTGAACTTATGTATGCTATCCTAATCGATTGAATATTCCATGGTTGGCGGTTTGAATATCCCACTGATTGTGACCTTACTGGTTATCGAAGCACATTCTTCTGTACTGGGAACTTACCTGGGAACCAGGACAGCACAATTACGCTAAATTGCCTCAGTGGCTACAGATAATACGTTTCGGCTGACCCAGTGGTCTCAAGACTGGGACACCACAATTATTCTAAATTGCCTCAGTGGCTCCAGATAATGTGTTTCAGTTGACTCAATGGTCCCAAGACCCAAAACTATAATTAATCTTTATACATAACTAACTTGCTCAATTTCGCTTCTGTAATTGCTTTGTGCAAACCAGGTTCCTCATTCCAAACCCAAAGCTGTAATTGATACCTTTGTGACATTCTACTCTGTAAGCCAGAGAAGCAGCATTTCGGGCTGTGGAGCTGGAGCGCTGTTGCCCTTGTAGCCACCGGCCTTTGAATAAATGACTCCATAATCTGACTTTTTGAGGCGTCCCTTGTGAGATTCAGGGTACACTACAACAATATAAACTCTACCTCAAGGAAATCCAAGAGAAAGAACAAGCTATTTCAACTGATATGCGAATTAGCAAAGTTGCTGTATACATACATAACCAAAAAAATACAAAGTATCAAAGAAAAAAAAGAAAAAGCAATTGAGAATATCCAACATCCACAACTACACGTGAATCTAACCAAAAGATGGCAGACCTCTGCCCTGAACACCACAGATAGTCATTATAAAAAAAAAAATGACAAGGTAAATGGACTGAGTTCACAGGTTCAAACTCAGTAGTGTAAGATGTCAGTTTTGCCAGTTGGTCTGGGTTCGACCCAATCCCGAGGCCCAGAGCAGCCAGTCCTGAGAGCACCACAGCTGGAGCACGAGACGCCAGGCAGCAAGGCCTACGGGAAGCTTTCGTAATCAGGGCTGTGGCGTGCAAATGGGACCGGAAACAGACCACACTTTTATGGTCATCTGATCTGTATCAGAAGCAGCATGCAAATGCAGAGGAGGAGAGTCTTCTCAGTAGAAGCCTGCTCACTGGAACTCACACGGAGGAAGGTCTGACCCTGCCTCACAGCATGGAAAACACTTCATTCCTGATGGTTTTCAGATCTAAGTACGAAAGGTCCAACAATAAGGCTTTCAGAAGAAAACATAGGGCATTGTCCAGAGGGAGTAGGCAGATTTTAAAGTGCTGACTACATAAAAAAAAAGTTAATAGGCTGGACTATATTAAAAGTAAGAACCTTTATTTATCAAATGCATCATTAGGGAGTGAAAAGACAAAGCAGGGAGTTAGATGATATGATACATGTTCTGAAAAAACTTATGTCCAAAATGCATAGAAAACTACAAAGTAAAGTGGAAAAGGCTTCCCCATAGAAAAATGAACAAAGATCTTGAACAGACCCTTCACAAAAGAGAATATCCAAATGGCCAAAAATACCTTCAATTTAATTAGTCATTAAGAAATGCAAATTTAGACCACAATGTGATATCACTCTACCCATGAGAATCGCCAAATGGAAAAGATGGAAAACACGCTATGCTGGGAAGGTGTGGAGTAGCTGGAACTCTCATGTAAGCCTTCGAGAGTGTAAATTAGTACCACCTTTCTGGCACATGGTCTGTATCTTCTAAAGCTGGGTATATGGTCCAGCAAATTCAATCCTTGGCTGATATCAAACAGAAATGCATCTATGAGTTTACTGAGTGACAAGTACTAAAAGGTTCATAGCAGTCATATTTCCAAGAGCCTCAAACTGCTAATTATCCAAGTGCTCTGCAACTGGAGGATGGATCAACATTCACATATAGGAATAGTATCTGTACTAATAATAGAGGGATATGCAAATTGTCCAGGATGCCGTCACAGTAACGACCAAACAACAGAAGAGCAGGCTGCGTGGGGCAATCAGGTCAGCAGGGGGTTAGTGAGGGACGACCAAACTACTGAACAGCAGCCTGCCTGGGGCAAACAGGTTGGCAGTGGGGTGAGTGAGTGACAATCAAATGACTGAACAGCAGGCTGTGTAGGGCGACCAGGCTGGGGAAGGGGCAGTTGGGGGTGACAAGGTTGGTGGGGGGGGGGCACAGTTGGGAGACCAGGCTGATGGGGGGGAGGGGCAGTGAGGGGTGACAAGTAAGGGGTTACTAGGCCAGCGGGGGCGGGAATGGGGAGTTGGGGGTGACCAGGCCGGCAGGGGGCAGCAGTTGGGGGCAACCAGGCCAGCAGAGGGGCATAAGGGGCGACCAGGCTGGTGGGATATGGGGGAGGTAGTTAGGGGAGATCAGGCCAACAAGCAGAGCTGGTTAGGGGTGATCAGGCTGGCAGGGGAGGCAGTTGGGGCATCAGGCAGGCAGGCAGATGAGCAATTAGGAGCCAGCAGTCATGGATTGTAAGAGGGATGTCCGAATGTGTTTAGCCCCTATCCTGGGGATTGGGCCTAAACCGGCAGTTGGACATCCCCTGAGGGGTCCTGGATTGGAGAGAGTATAGGCTGCACTGAAGGGAACCCTGTATTTCGTGCACCGGGCCTCTAGTCAGTAATAAAAAAAGCTACCTAGAATTCCATGCAAGGTCAAGGAGGAGTCTCACAAACACAATGCTGACTTACGTAAAGTACAGACATAGGCAACATTAAAGTAGCCTGTCACGAGAGAGGGTGCTGACTGGAGGAGAGCTTGGTGCTGGTTCTGGATGCTAGTTACGTTTCTTTCTTGACCTGTGTGCTAATTTCAGATATAAATCTGGATTTGTGCCAATTCATTCAAGTAAGACAAAAGTTCCCTACAATGACAGAATTTAGAGTGTACAAACCACTTGAATTTCATCTTTAAGAAATGACAAGTACATACTAACATCAATCGATTTAACACAAGTGTAGAATAAAGCGAATCAGTCTGGTGTGCAGCAAAGGTCGATACTCACAGTAAATTTCGCTCTTTCTTCCATCACCTCATAGCCCAGAATAGTAGGAGTCGAAGGCCTATCTTCCAAATCTGCTGTTTCAGGATTCTGTTCTTCACTCTCTCTTGGTCTGGTGGAATACTCAATGCAAGAGTCTGCGTTTGTAAACTTAGTCCTGAGGAGGGGGCTGCTGCAGACGGAGGAAGCGCTGTCCCCCTGACCAGGGGCACTGGTCTGTCTCAGGGTTCCTGTGTGTGAGTCCTCCAGCTGGCCTTTGGAGGAGTTCGAGCTTGAGATGCTCCCCAAAGAGGAACTTCTTTGGTTCCTGCTGGTTGCGAAGCTGGCAGCAGAACTCCCTAAGGGCATGGGCACTGGGACATAAGGAGTTGCCATCTTCTTTGGGGCTTTGCCACAAATCTGCAAACTGCTGAGGCCACGCACTTAGAGAACAACTGGTGCGCAATCCATTCTTTTCTTCTTGGGAGTTTGCTATCTAAACATGAGAAGAACATATTGAAAGATGGGTTTTAATCTGCAGCATTATCCAAAAGAAAACACGGTGTTCATATCCATTTCTGTTAATTTTGTGGCACTTTATTGGAATGAAAACAGGCCCCAAATCTCTTCTTTTAACTGCACAATGTCAGCGCTAGGCACTCTCATTTGCAAGACAAAGAAAGCAGAACTACTCCCACCCTTTTTCTCACTCTATTTCTTTGGGACAGATTTTTGTAAAGTTTATTTCAACCTTCCTGAGGCTTTATTTTCTGCTTCCAGTCCAGACAGTACTATACAGGGCACAGGGAGGGAAGGAAAATTATTCACATCACCTTTTGACTTAATTAGTGAGATTCTAAAAACAAAAAAACAAAAACCCATCTACAAGGATAAAGTGAGCCAGAAGCTCAGATGCTACAAATATCAACTGCTCTTCAAGTAATAGGTCATTAAGCCCTGGATCAAATGCATCTGGGAAAACACCACAAACGTGGTCAAATTAAATCCAATAAGCCTCCAACGAACATGAAACGTATGGATTCCAAGTTTCGATGTTCTTCCTAGTTCCCGGATACCCACTGGCTCTGTGTCATATGCTGAGGGACAAACAGTTCTTTACAGCGCGCACCCTAACGTCTGCTGTCAGCAGACCCAGCTGATCTTATCTCAGAATGATTTCATAATAAGGCGAAGAAAGTTTATTTAATCACTAAGATGTCAAATAAGCTGAGAGCCGGTGGCACCTGCAGGCCAGCGAAGTGACAGCTGCGGGTGTGCCTGTCGGAGGCCACGGGCAGCGGTGAGAGGAGTGGGCAAGGGGCCGAAGGGCGAGTGTCAGCCCAGCACGTGCTGCGGCGGCCTCCCCGCCCGCGTCAGGACCCGAGCCCAGCGGGGTCCGGGCCCTCCGGTCCGCAGCCGTCCCCGCCCCGGCCCGCCCGGCGCCCGCCCCGGAGGCCGCGGACCCGGAGGCCGCGGCGCCGCCGCCGGCACGGGCGCTCCCCTCGCGCGGCCGCCCGGCGCCCAGACCCACCCGGAAGCCGCGGGCAGGTGCGGGCGAGCGGAGCCGCCGGCCGGTGACAGCCGTGGGCGTGAGGACAGCGGGGACGCCGGGCGCAGCCCGCCCCGCCGGGGTCCCGGCCCCACGACGGGCGCGCCCCCGCCGCCCTGCGGAGTAGGCGGGGGCCCGGGGCCCGCGGCGCCCTCCCTCCCGCGAGCCCGCCGCCCGCCACGGGCGCAGGTGTCCCCGCGCGGGCGCCCGGGCACTCCGCGGCCCGTGCCCACCTGAGCCTCTCCACCGGCCCTTCCAGCGCGCTTCCCGCGACGGCCACCCGGCCTCCGGCCCGAGCTCCGTCCCCACCCACGCCGCGCGGCCTCACGTGACCCGCAGCCTGCAGCGCCCGCCGCCCGCCCGGAGCCCGCGCCGCGGAGCGGGGGGCGGGGCGGCCACGCACCGGAAGCGACGTCACACGAGCCCCGCCCCCGGAGGCGGTGACAGGAGCTGGGCCGAGGCTCTGGCAGCTCGCTTGACCCTAGTTTGTGGTAAGACTTCTTTTGCCTCTGCCCTGCTTTATTTGTGTACATTTAGAGACACTCGGCTCGGTATCTAGTTTGCCCGACAAGGAAGGAGAAGGCGACCATTCCCGGGAGGAACTGAGGCCGACAGGGGGACTGGGCTCCCGCTTTGCATCATGGGACTTGTAGTCTGCACCAGCTTGGGCTGGTTCTGGCAGGTAAGAGGTGGTTTTCCAGATTTAGCAAGCTTTAATGGATGGCAATCGATTCCAAGAGTGGCAAGACACAGCTCTGCACTGCAGCCTGTTTGTCCTACATAATTCACAGGTTTTCATGGGCAGAGAACTGGAATTCTTTAGTGCTTGTCTGTTTTACCATTGGAAGCAATTTCAGCGCAAGTGATACAGCCTTGGACTTGTTAGGCGTGCACATCTGAAGAACTGAAAGGTTTTTCTGGAAAATTGTTCTTTGATAATCAAATACCAAAATGCGGACCAATTTACAGGTCTGTTTATCCTTAGAAGTGTGCAATTTGATATAAATTTCATCTAGTGATTTCCAAGGCTTTGCAATGTCTTTCCAAGACTGGAAAAAATTGATAGTTGTTACTACATAATGATCGTAGGAAGATCATCTGGCTTGTGGCATGGCAACGGTTTTGGGTTGATAATATTGTTCTTCCACTGTGAATGGAACATACAAAGAGAATTCTATAGAAACAGTAGACTAAAACATGAGGTAGTGCCGAAGCCGGTTTGGCTCAGTGGATAGAGCGTCGGCCTGCGGACTGAAAGGTCCCGGGTTCGATTCCAGTCAAGGGTGTGTACCTTGGTTGCGGGCACATCCCCAGTGGGGGGTGTGCAAGAGGCCGCTGATCGATGATTTTCTCTCATTGATGTTTCTAACTCTCTATCCCTCTTTCTTCCTCTCTGTAAAAAAATCAATAAAATATATTAAAAATATAAAAAATAAAATAAAACATGAGGCAGTTTTTGAGATAGGCTTGGCAGTCTTGCCCTGAGGTGGCAGTTGTATCCTGAGTTCTATAAGTGAAGAAGGGTGTAGAGAGAAAAGTAAAGATAAATGTGCCTGAGAACATTTCCATCACTTGTGGTTGCAAAAGATAACTGTGACGAGGAAAACCTGATAGGCCAAAATCAAGGAAGCCAAGGAAAACGAAACTTTCAAGAAGTAAAGGTGTCCAGATATCCCTGGAGGAAGAGAACAATATAGAAAAGGTCATTGAAATTGTTCAAGAACTTTCTTCACAGAAAAGATGCAAAAGGATAAACATACTATATGGGTCCTTCACCTACCAGAATATCTGCTATTAGTAAATGTCTAGATTTTACTTTCAGAAAATGAACTTAACGTCTTTTTAAAAAAATTAAAATTGTTTTAAAAATTTTGGTGTAATTGACATATAACATTATCTTAATTTCAGGTGTACAACATAAGTATTCTATGTTTATACATATTACGAATTGATCACAGTAAGTCTGGTTAACATTCGTCACCACACATAATCACAGGCATTTTTTTCATGTGATAAAGATGTTTGAGTTTTACTCTCTTAGCAGTTTTCAAGTATGCAATGCACACCTCACTTACTTATCTTATACCTGGGAGTTGTACCTTCTGGCCCCTTCATTCACTTCACTTGCCCTCTGCACCTTGCTTCTGGCAACCACCCATCTATTCTCTGTTTCTGTGAGTTTAGGATTTTGTTTTGTTTTTTAAATTCCACATGTAAGTGAAATGACACGGTATTTGTCTTTCTCTATCCAACTATTTCACTTAGCATGATGCCCTCAAAGTCCATCCATGTTCACATATGTCAAGATTTCATTATTTTTATGGCTGCATAGTATTTCATTTGAGTGTGTGTGTGTGTGTGTGTGTGTGTGTGTGTGTGTGGTGTGTGTGTGATAATTCCTTTATCCATTCATCCTTTGATGGACACTTGGAATGGTTATTATCAAAAAAGACAAGAAATAATAAGTGTTGGTGAGAACATAGACAAAAGGAAATCCTTGTTTGTGCTGTTGGTGAGATTGCAAATGGGCACAGCTACAGTGGAAAACATTATGGAAGTTCCTCAAAAAAACTTAAAAAATAACTACATATGATCCATTATTCTCACTTCTGGTTGCTTATTCAAAGGAAATAAAAATATGCATTTGAAAAGACATCATCATTGCAGCATTATTTACAATAGACAATATATGGAAACAACCTAAGTGCCCATCAAAGGATGAATGGATATAAAAATTTGATATAAATTTTATCTCATAATTTCCAAGGCTTTGTTTTCATATCTTTTCCATTTATTGTCTATTATAAATAAGAAATGAGGGTAAAAATATCACACCACAGCACAAGAAAGTATGTGCAATAGGCAGACATCTCCTGAGGTGGCTTCGTAGATTCCACATGTCCTTCTCTGGAACTGGTCCTTAAAGCCATGTTCATAATATGTCATTCTTATAATACACATTTATATATATATATATATATATATATATATATATATATATATATACATACACACACACACATATATATATATATATTGGTTCCAGAGAGGAAGGGAGGGGGATAGATAGAAACATCAATGATGGGAAAGAATCATTGATTGGCTGCCTCCCACAGGTCCTACACTGGGGATAAAGCCTACAACCTGGGCATGTGCCATGACTGGGAATTGAACCATGATCTCCTGGTTCATAGTTCTTAACCACTGAGCCATGCCAGCTGGGCTAACACATGTTTTTTTTTTTTTTTTTTTTTAAATATGTCATAGATGATGGTGTCCTTGGAGGACATTTGACCCATGCTGTGTCCAAAGATGCTGTCTCCTAGGAAATTAAAAGTGGGTGGGCTGGGGGAGACACGGGCTTGGAAGGCCCAAGTGCTGGGGCGATTCTGTGGTGAGAAGTTCCTCAGTGTTCTGCTGCGGAGGTCCCTGGTGTAGATGTGGTCCTTCCCCGTTCCTGTACTGTTTCTCAGAGTTCTTGAGATACCCTAGCGTTCTGTCAGTGGATTTGCTTTCTGCTTAAATCCAGCCAGAATTGGTTCTTTTGCTTATAACCAAAAATACAACTGAAATAGCAAGTTGGGACAAGGCAAACTGAATAAAAGTTGCAAAGGCTGATAAAATACAAACAATTTCTTCGCAATGATTTATGAATAAAACCACATAAAAAACAACTTGTTCAATTATTACTTTGGTGTCATTTCATAGATTCCTCAATTTGTGTATATTGGTTTCCGTAGACAGTGTTTCCATCATCTTACCATTTGGGTCTATGTTTCCCCTGGGCTTCATTTTCTTGCTGCCATGACATTGTGAGACTGCAGAGAAGGAGCCACATGATCCACTCTTAAGATACGGGTGGTGACCAATGTAGCAGCAGGCATCAGGAAAGCCAACGTTATTGCAATGGACCCATGACTTCTGCAATTCCTAAGTCTGGGTAGGAATCACATGGCCTCTATAATGATGCAGGGAAGACACGTCTCAATCTGGCTACTTTAATACATGATTCTCCACCCATTCTACTACACAAGGAACTTTGTGAAAGCATTTGGAGAAATCCTACGGGAAAGATAATTAAGATATCCAATTTCTTCACAAAATGACACTCATAGTCTTAGAAATCAAAGGGACTATAATGATCCTGGGGATAAGGCTCCCTTTTAGAGCAAAGATGACTAAGGAAAACAGGCAAGAAGATCCGCCTGGAGTCACAGAGCCAATGAGTGCATCCTTGGCGCCTACACTGGAGAGCTGCTCCCCACACCCAGTAGGAGAGCCTTTCTGAGCTCATCTGCACCTCTGTGTTCTGATGTCTCTCAGCCTTTCAGGAGGGCGTGCCCCTGGTGCTTTCTCAGTGAGCACTTGCTACCTGGGCAGTGCGATGGCTTTGGTGCAGGAGGAGGGCCTGCATCGGGCGTTAAGGGTTGGTAAGAATGGGATAAGTAAAGGAGGGAGGCGAGGCACGCCTGACAAAGTCAGACTTGAGAGAGGACATGAAAGTGGGGTGTTGTGGGGCCAGGAGGCGGCGACCTGATTGGATTGAGAGATGTTCAGGTGGAACTGGAAGTAGAGAGACGAACTCCAACTCTTTCCTCACATCCATCTCACATCCAGTCTCCTCAGTAACACCTTCCTGATTCCCTCCTCTGTGGTCACATTGTATTTGGGTTGTGACTGGAGGCAGGCATCGCAGTGTGCTGTGAGTACCGTTCTGCATGTGCAGTCTGAGGGCCGGGATCACCTGTTAGACATCGTGTGCTGACAGTAATTTGCATGGTACCCGCATGGTCCCCAAATGACTATTTGTTTTACACCTGGACTACTCTACTTACTAACATTTCCTATGAGATCCATGTGGACATTTTCATTTTCAACTCCTAGTTTAGAGAATAAAATCCACATTTTTTTGAGTAGGCCTCTGTGTCCTTTCATGAACTGTCTTTTATCTACTTTTATAGTCTATTTCCTCCAGATTAATTAATTCATTTATCAATTAACCAGCTATTTATTGAGTACCTGTCACATGCAGTGAATCTCCAAGTCCAGCCACATCAGTTCTTTCCTATTCTGAGCCCTTCATTTTTCTCTCCTGCTGGTATTTGTTGTTCTTTTGCCTGGAATTCTACTTCTCCCATCCTGTATCTGAGGCTCTGTTCTGAGTGACCTTCTCTCACGAAGCTTGTCTGATTCCCCTCCCCCTGTCTTCACAGTCCCCCTCGCAAGCTTCTGCCGTGGCCTGCTCCTATTCTATGTGCTTGTCTCGTGTCTGCCTTCCTGACTAGACCTTGCTCTTCTTGAGGCAGAGACTGGGTCTTTTCGTCTTCGCCGCTGGCTGGCAGAACCTCTGGCCTGTGCTGAGCCTAAAGTGAGTGAATAAATGAACGACAGTGAGGCATTAATGCTTTCTTATTGGATCAGCTTGGTGGTTCAATATGAACACACACGCATGTACACACACTCATTCTCCGGTGAATTTGGTGTCAAAGAAACATTAAGTGGAACAATCTCATTCTATGAAACAAACAGAGTGAACCACCCTGGTTAAAGAAAAAGGGTTCTTTCATTGACTCAGAGTCATTTGTAAACCACCCGACCAGAAAGGTGATTGCAAAGGTCCACTTCAGAGCTAATGTTTTGTGAGTTTGTGTGTATCATTTGACGCCTGAAGCAGATAATCGAACGAACATCACGGCCTGGTTAGCAATGGTCAGATCTATAAAAGGCATTAGGCAGAGCAAAAATAAAATGACCACAAAAAAGCCAAAAAAGTGAAACTCCTGAAATTAAATAGACCGGTGAACCTGGTATTACTGTACAGGTAAGTCTGTCTTACAGAAGTTCCGATATGCTCCAACACCTGGTGTAAACATGGAGAAGGAACTCTGTCTTCGGAGGTCCAAGTGCCAAGTTTCAGCATCCCAGTGCAAGAGATCCTTCCCACAGCAAGGTTTCAGGGGGAAAGGTAGCCTTCATTCCAGGATTCCTCTCCTCCTCTCCGGGAGCTTGCTAGCTCTCAGGGAAGGTTTAGTTACCTCTGCTCTTTGGTTTGGATCACGTCTGGCTTCTTTTCATCTTTGACATGGGGAAATAAGTCCTTCCTCAGAGGGTTATTGTGAAAAAGAAAAAGGGTCATGCTTGTTGTGTTTTTAGTATGGTGCCTGGCAAAATGAACAATAGTTATTATCTGTTGAGTCAACTGAGTAGTTAACTGCTTTAAAAAGATAGACAATATTAACAATGTGTATGTAGTTTGCACTTTTTAAAAAATATATTTTATTGATTTTTTACAGAGAGGAAGGGGGAGAGAGAGCTAGAAACATCGATGAGAGAGAAACATCAACCGGCTGTCTCTTGCACACCCCCTACTGGGGATGTGCCCGCAACCAACGTACATGCCCTTTACCGGAATCGAACCTGGGACCTTTCAGTCCGCAGACTGACGCTCTACCACTGAGCCAAACAATGTGTATGTAGATATTTGTTGAATGAACGACTAATAGTTAACTATGAGCAGAGAACTGCACTGCTGATTTTAGGTGGATTTATTTATTTAATCCTCACAGTAATCCCCTGCGACGAGTGCTAGCATTTACTGATACTTTCCCGTTGAGCCTCTGAGAGGCTGATTACGTTGTCCTTTCCAATGGAAGGGGGTGAGCTCCTCTGTGATCATGTTGTATTATATTTGGGTTGTGAGTGGAGCAGGCGTACACTGTACTGTGATAACCTCACGGGAGGTTATCTGGGCTGGCAAGCTTGGGGCTCAAGGCCAGCCCCGTCCGTCTGTGAAGCCCAGGCTCAGATTTCTACTCCACCGCGCGCTCTCTGTCCTCCCGGGGACCGATCCTCAGAGAACCACCTCGCAGGACGCAGGTGGCAATGAAGTCTTTGGCCTTAACTCCAGGAACTCCTGGGTTCCTCACCCCCTTTTAACACTACGTAGCTAGCCCAAAGGATTCCTTTTGTTTTTCCTTTCTCTTTGACTATAATACTACCTACCTGCAGGATAAGTTATGCATCCTAGTTTGGCTCCTAAAAGAATTTGTTTTGAAGAGCTGATCCTGTCCTGTGCCTATGCCATCCTCAGCTTCTCTTTTTTTTTTTCTTTGAACTGAAAATTATAGTAAATTTCAAAATCTGAGCAGCAACGTGAATGTGTTAAAAAGTACAGAGAACAGGGGCCCACCGCCCTGCTGCATATCCGCGCCTCCCCCCCCCCCGCCTGGTGTTGGTTCTGATGCCTCACTTACCCCATCTTCCCGGTGACAGTATGACCGCAGGACTGGGAGGGAGTTAACCAGGTGAAGTGTGTGTCTGGAGAGGCAGCAAGGGGTGCCGTTAGGAGAAGCGTATGTATCGGGGCAGAAAAGGTTCGGAAGACTTTATGCGGAGACTGCTTAGTAACAAAGACAAAGTTCACTTTTGTGTGAGGAGCCACACCTTCATACATTCAACAGATACTCGCTGAGTGCCTGCCGATGTGCCAGCTACTGCTTTAAGCCCACAGGAATTCCTAACAACGACCAAGAACCCACCCTTCCCAGGGTATCACATTCTGGTGAAAGTCTGTGCAGGGACAGACTATCAACAAGAGGATGTTTGTAGAGTTGAGTTACGTTGTTTTTAATTTTTTAATTTTTATTGATTTCAGAGAGGAAGGGAGAGGGAGGGAGAGATGGAAACTTCAACGATGAGAGAGAATCATTGACTGGCTGCCTCCTGCGGATGGAGCTCACGACTCAGGCATGTGCCCTTGACTAGAATCAAACCCAGGACTTTTCAGTCTATTGGTTGATGTTCTATCCACTGAGAAAAACCGGCTAGGGCTAGAATCATGTTTTTAAAGTAGTGTGATCAGAGTGGCTGGGAGGGGACGTGCAGCAAACATGGGGGCATCCGATCAGGCTCCCCGAGAATGTTCCGAGTGCTGGGTGTGAGCACCCAGAGGACAGCAGCTCTGTGGAAATCAGGAGGCAGAGCCTCTGCTCCCGGACTCGGCCTCTGCTCTGTAGGAGGAAAAGGAAACTAGTTAGCAATGCACCCCCACTTCCTTCTCTCAGAGCTCCGATTCCAGGAAATCACATGCCAGATGTTTCTCTAATCGCATATGTGACCCATATGGCTCCGGGGCTTTGGATTTTAATAGTAATACCAAATCTTGCTAGTTTAGCTCTTCACATTAAGGAATTCTGTCTCTTATAGACCCCCCCACCCCCCGTAGATCCTTGGAGTCCCTGAGAAACATCTGTGTTGGGGGAGGGGGGGCCTGTCTGGTTAGTGCTCCCTGCCACTGTTGCTGTGGGACCCGCAATCACTGCCTTATCATGCTGCCTCGACAGCTGCCATCAGCCCTTTTGCTCAGAGAGGAGATGTCAGTGTCGCTGAGTCATCTGACACCCAGATGCAGCTGGAGCTCTTCCAGGGATACAACTTCCCTCCTCGAACCCGAGACCCTGCAGGTTGCTGCCATTGAGTCCCTCCTCCCCCCAGCACCATGCTGTGTGGATCCTGAGCCCCCAGAGTTCACTGTCCCCCCGTCCCAGCACCACGCTGTGTGGGTGCTGAGCCCCCAGAGTTCACACCCCTCTCGCCCTCAAGCACCTCGCTGTGTGGGTGCTGAGACCCCAGAGTTCACTGTCCCCCCACCCCAGCACCACGCTGTGTGGGCTCTGAGCCCGCAGAGCCCCCTGGGACCGCTCGGCAGTGGTCCTTCCTGGCCGCCAGCTCTCTGAATCTCTTTCTGTCTCTGGAATTCCTGTGCTCGGAATCCTGTGAGAGGCTGGAACCCACTGCCCACTATAACATTCCACATTGCCTGCGTTTGCCTTGTCGGCCTCGGGCAGGGTGGGCCTGGGTGCTGGCCATGCTGGCGGTGCAGGTCAGGTCTGGCTCTGGTAGTCATGTCCACAGGCTGGTTTATGGTTTGGTTCTCGGCCTTGATCCTGGCCTCTCTGTCCCCGAGCTTCCCACAGGTTCTGTGACCTAGTTAGTATCTTTTAAAAAGTGTTTCTTTATCCTTAAATTGGACAGAGTCCGTTTTGGCTACTCGCCCAGAGGTGAGTGAAGTGAGGGGTCCCTAGAAAGACCAAGCAAAGGGAAGGCCTGGATTCCAGCTTCTCATCACGGAAATGACAAGAGGCCTGGATCCCTTTGCAGTCACCTGTCACTGCAAGGGCATCGTTGTGGATGAGCCCGTGCAAGGACGGCAGAGGGAAGGGGTCAGGGGTCTTGATGATATCACTGAGCCTTTGATGTTCCTGGGTCTGCTCTGCTTCTGGACTTGAACTTGTCTGAGGTCAGACATTTCCTTATTGATAAGTGAGCTTCTGTTGGGTGTTCTGTTGATACTACCTTTACACAATAAATACAGATAATAATGTCTAGCCTCTATTGAGACCCTAAAATGTGGCAGGCACTTTTCAGTCATTCAATACATTTTCGTTGAGCACCTACATATATTAATTCAATTAATTGCTATAACAACTCCAATGTCATAACATACTGATATGTACGCAGATGGATGTACAGAGTTACACATAGACAGACATATAGAGATACAGATATATACCTAGTATATAGATATAGACATAGAATGGATATAGATATAGGCATATGTACATGTCTATGGATATAGATAAAGATTTATATAGAGATAAATATGTGCAACTGGACGATAAATGAGATTTGTCTCCTATGGCAGCCAAATCCCAAAGCTGAAAACACAAGCTGTTAAGTCCTCTGTGCACGTGTAGCTGGATCCAGCAGTCTTATCCAAAGTTCTTACTGCGGGCGCCCGGCCAGGGAGCTGGACAATCACGCATCACCGGGTCACACTGAGGTGCGTGGCGTATTCTTCCGGGGAGGGCAGCGTTGGTGAGGAAAGACTTCCTTTCCCATCACAGCAGCGAATGGATTAACCAGCCATTCCTCAGCCTCACTGTCCGATGGCAGCTCCTTGCCTGGGATGCCCCCTGCCCCTGCTTCTCGCATTCCCTCATTCCACGTGAAATGCCAGATCCGAAGTAAGTCTAACTGGGGGTATAAATAATAGGAAACGTGACTCACACTTGCTGAAACATCAGTACGAACATGTGTTGGCACAGTTATGTGAAAAGCCAGGAGGAGGACAGATTGTAGGTTCCGGTGATATGATGGAGTAATGGTTCTGTTCTGTTCCCTGTGGTACTAAGCTAGTCAGACGTACGGTATAGCACGGTCACCAGGACTAATCATGTATATACATTTCCTTGTTGGAAAAAGAATTTCCATCTCAATATGGACTGTGTTAGTAAAAAGCCCAGTGATTCACCCGTGAGTGTGGCCAGCAGAATGCTACATCTTTGCTGGCTTAGGCCAGCCAAGGTCTACCCCTGAGGTAGGAGACTTTGCGTCAGCTTGACCCAGCGTACACGGGCTGTGTGGGGGATGCAGTGTGTATCTTAGCACAGATCTGGATGCTCTGAGGAAGGGAGAAGGGAATGTGGGTGCTGGGAAACAATCCATAGAGTTCTCTGGAAGGAGTAAATGGCCTCGTGAGAGGGGGGCCATGCTGGGAGATATGCAAACCCCAGGTAGGAGGCAGAAGAACTTGGATGGTGTCCCAGTTAACAGGCAAAGATGGACAGCTTTTACGAAGGGTGGGATGGTTTTGAAGAATTCCTTGTCCAGTAGATCAGCTTATACCTCCTCTGGGGTCAGTCTTCATTTGAGGAGAGTGAGGTCAGTGTCTAATGCAGATTGTGGAGGAGGGAGAGGCACCGGCTTCCCTGTGGCTGCTTAGTGGAGGGGAGCATCTGCCTGTGGACAGCAGTCCTGCTGAGAGATGGTCAAGTTGACCCCCACCCGCAGGTTCCCCAGCCCTAGAAGTGAAGAGACACACGCTCTGTGGAACAGGAAAGAAAAGAGCAGACGTCTCGGATTTATTCCCAACAGCTGGTTGGATCTTCCTTCTCGAATGTTCCGCCAGCGTTTTAAAGGCATCATGTCTCCTGGCTACCCTGATGTTCCCTTCCTCTCACTGCTGTGGTGAGTGATGGGATTCCTATCAAACAGATCATCCAAAGCAGAAAACTGAGATTTTTCTCTCCATCCCTCACGCTTGTCAGAAGCAGTCTCTGCCAACCGTTGTATATGTTACAGAACTTTTCCATCGTCACCACAGGCCTTCCTTCAGGTACTCACCTGCATTGCCTGGACCAGGAAGGTTAGCCCCAGATCAGTCTCCTGGACCCCAGGCATTCATTTCCATGTTTACTATTAGAATGGTCATTCTGGAACAGAAATCTGCATGCACCATAGTCACCTGCTCAGATTCCTCTGTGTTTGCTCAGTCACTTCTGAGGTAAAAAGTGACAACCCCTCTACCCAGGCAGCCAAGACCCAAGGCCTTTGTGATCGGGCCCCCGCTCCAGCCTCACATTCCTAATGTTCTTTCTCTCTCTCTTTAGTCCCCTTGTCATGAATGCAAAACGCCTGCTTTCCTTGGCCCACACGGTTTCTTCCCTGTCCCTTTGAAAGACTCCATTCAGAAAGGTCACATTTCACCTCCTTCATGTGGGCTTTTAGCGCTTTCCCAAGCTGAGTTGGCATTTCTTCCTCTAAGCCTCCATTTGTCCTTTGTGTTCATCGTGGTCTCGATCACTCGGTATTGGAATTGTTTCCATGTTTGTCTTCTCATTCCCTCAGTCGCCCACATTCCTTGAGTGTCTTGTGTGCGATGACTAATCCCAAGTGCTGGCCATTTAAAAATAAACTTTCTGCTTACTAATGTCAGCCAGCAGTTAAGTAGAGATGGGCTTTCAAATGTATGAGTAGGGACGTGTTCTAGATCCTAAGATGGATCTCTCCACAGGGTACCCGATCAGTATTGAGGGAAAAAAGGTGTTTTGCTTGGAGCTGTGGGTTAAGTGTCAGGTTTTCTGCTCGTCACTTTACATGTTACCCTATGTACTCTTTTCACCAACAGCAGATATTTATTGAGCACTTTTGGTCACCACACAATGAACAGAGAGATAGAGTGGTAATCCAACCAGAGTTAGTTACTGCTGTCATGGCATTCACAGTGTGGCGGAAAGTAGATAGAGCAAACAGACAATGACAACACAGCAGAGTAAGCACAGTAACTGAGTGACTTAGTAGGTGTTTACACACAGGAGGGGTGCCAACCCAGTGATGACTCCCTGGAGGCAAGGACATCTAAGTTCAGACCTGGAGGATGGTTAGAAGGTAGGCAGGTGAAGGGAATGGGGATTGCAAGTGGGAAGAGGGCAGGCATTCCAGGCAAGACGGTATTTTCTCAGGTCTGGAGGTGAAAAGCAGCATGGTAGAGTCAGGTGTATTAGGGGCAAAACATGAACAGATGTTATTTTATATTGACCTTAAGATGAAGAGGGCAATCTTGCTGGCAGGTCTTCTGCATAATCGAGTAATGAGCTGCTTTTTGTTTTAAATGGGGAATGCAGCTGCGAGGAGCTGAGACTGCCTTCCTCAGCAAGTTCCCAGATGCTGCTTCCCTTCCGAGGAAATGGGAGGAGTCCAGGAGCCTGAACCTGCTGGCCGTCTCAGACCATGCTAGCATGGGCTGCCTTGGCTCTTGGGCTGGGGTGGAAAACTGGGACCAGGAGTGGTACTGGTAGGGATGGACGGGGCAGAGTGAAGAGGGAGCCATGTGACTGTAAGAGAATGGGATGGAGGAAGAGCAACGCCCGCTGCTCAGAGTGGGAACCCTTCAGGGCAGGAGAGTTGCGTAAAGGGGATGCTCAGGTGGCTTTCTGTGAAATTCTGTGCGATATTCCTGTGTCACTTCTTTGAGATCCTTATAGTTAAGACCTACCCTGTCCTTCAAGCTTTTAGGCTCAAGCCTGACATTTCTGTGGCGTGAGTGATTAGAAGGAGATAGAGCAAACAGGCAATGTTGGGAACTGTTTGGATTTCAGAAGGAAGTGTAAGAAACGAAGTAGAAAAAGTTCACAGAGCAAATACCACAAGCCATAGAGTCTGGGATGAGCAGAGGAGGCGAAAGAAGACCAGAGTCTTGAAAGCAAGGTTGAGGAGCTTAGACATTTACCATTGGGAACGGGCAACAGGAAGACAGGGAAAAGGACCCAGCATCAGCTTTGCATTTCAGACAGATTATAAAATCAGCTCGTGTCTGATGTCAGAATAAATAGGAGAGATGAAAGACTCAAGGAAGGGTAGTGACTGGGGTATGGAGCAGGCCTTGGAAGGAAGTGTTCTCAGATTTCCCAGACAGGAGCTGAGTTCGAGGAGGACTTTGGCAGTAAACACAGCGGCCTGGGATTCGGGACTGCCTGACTCCGGAGCCCAGGGTTCTCCGAGAAGATCATACTGTCTCTGTCTATTGGGCTGAATTCCTCTTAGGAGGAGGAACGTAGGTCTTCGTTTTTAGGGGTTACAGTGTGTTCTTGTCACCTATTGATGCATGACTAATGGCGACAGAACTTAGTGACTTAAAGCAATAATGTTCATTTTGCTCATGCTTTTGCAAGGTGAGCAAGGCTTCAGGTGTGCTCTGCCGAGCGGCACCTGGCAGTGTGCAGGTAGGGCCTGAATCATCGTGATGCATTCACACTCAGGTCTGCCAGTGCCACTCACTGGTGCCTGGAACCACGTGGCCTTTCCTATATTCTGGTCCTTGTTTTCTTACAAGTGGTGCTGGTGACTGGGCTCTAAGGGTGAGCATCCTAGGAAAGAGAGGACCATGAGCTTTTTAAAAACTAGCCTTGGAAGTCACTGCATCCTGCTTGTTGGTAATACCTCATGAAGGTAAGCTTATGGCTCAAGAAAAGCAATTAGACATATACACCCAGTGGCCAGATTATTATGATCTCTGAACACATAATAATCTGGACACTCGGTGTATATCTATACTAATAAAGGGTAATATGCTAATTAGACAGGGAGACCAGCCAGGGAGAACAGTTGGAGGCCATGAGACTGGCAGGGGAGGGAAGTTGGGGGCAATCAGGCCAGTAAGGGGTGGGGGTGTGCAATTGGGGGTGAGCAGGCCGGCAGGCAGAGCGATAAGGGATGATCGGTAGGCAGCCAGGTGAGTTAGGAGCCAGTGATCCCAGATTGCGAGAGGGATGTCTAACCCCTGTGGGATTGGGCCTAAACCTGCAGTTGGACATCCCCTGAGGGGTTCCAGATTGGAGAGGGTGCAGGCCAGGCTGAGGGACACCCTCCACCCCCGTGCATGAATTTTGTGCACTGGGCCACTAATCCTATCTAATAAAAGGCTAATAAGCAAATTGTCCCCTTGACCAGGGTTCAACCAGCAGGCAGGCCTGCCAAAGCCCATGTCCCCTCCCCCTGGCCAGACTGGCCAGACCCCACCCATGCATGAATTCATGCACCGGGCCTCTAATACACACACACACACACACACACACACACACACGCACACACACAGAAAGAAATATCTATGTGAGAGCATCACATCAAAACATTAATTTGTTCCCTCCTGCACAATTCCTACTGGGGATCACACCCACAACCTTCTGGTGCACAGGACAATGCTCAATCAACTGAGCCACTCTGGCCAGGGCTAGATTCCACATTTTGATGGGAGAAGTGCCAGGGAATTTGCTGATGTGATTTATATCTGCTACAGTGCCTCATAATAATAGCTAACACACATTAAGTGCTTAAACACAGCAAGCACTCCTCTATAATTTTTACTTATTTTGTGTCATTTGATTCTCATGAAACCTATATTATTATACCCACTTCACACCAGAGGAAATCCAGGCACAATCAGTTAAGTATTTGTCCAAGATGACACAGACAAGAAGGGGCAGAACCAGCATGGCAACTTAGACAACCTGGCCCCGGGGTCTGTGCTGTGCCGGGGTGTCCATTGCAATGCCTGGAACACAGTCGGGGCCAATATATATTTTTGTTGAATAAACGAATGCTTCACTTTTTGGGATTTATGTAAATGCTAGTAAAGATATCCCTTAAGTGAATGATTTCAAATGATTTTATATCTCACCCGGCATCCGACATTGAACGGGGTATATACCCCTGTGCCAGCGAAAAAGGAGTGATCCTGGCTTTTCCAGGTAGTGATGAGAGAACCTGGGTGGGTGCCTTCCAGGTGGGCGGTGCCGGAAAGCACCACATGCTGCTGCAGTTACTCAGAACCCTGAGTATCTTTGAAGCAGGCAATTATTGAGGCAGCCTGCTTCTCTCTCTCTCTCTCTCTCTCTCTCTCTCTCTCTCTCTCTCTCTCTCTCTCTCTCTCTTTCTCTCTCTCTCTCTCCTCTCTCTCTCTTACACACACAGACACACAATACACACACACGCGCGCGCGCAAAATATTGAGAGAGCATTTAGTTGTTTATATTATATTGTGCTTAGATTTTTTTCCCTCTTTTTCCCCAAACTGGCTTTATCTCAATAGTATTTACTTTAAAAGAACACGCAAGAGATACCATATATTCCTTATGGAAACTGTTCTTCAGAGCCGCGTATGTGATAGCTAATTTAGGAGAGCCACCTTGTGGCAAAATCTAGCATTTACCAGGTATATGTTTTTAAAGGAAAAAATTGCAGCAGCTCTACAAGAAATACATTGGACAGCAAAGTAAAAGATAGATACTGATATTGCATACGTCGCTTAAGATGGTTTCTAAGGTTTATAGGTTGATAATAACATGACCAAATATTATCCAAAGATGCTTTTTAAGGGTTCAAAAAATCCAGAATTAAATAAGCTAAAGATATTACATATAGTAATGGCTTTGTATTTAAAATGCTCACTTCAAGGTTCCACTTGTCTCCCAGTACACCTAGTTTCAGCACTAACTTGGACCTTAAAAATGAAATGTAAGTCCTTGGCTGGACAGCTCCGTTGGTTAGAGCGTTGTCCTAAAACGCCAGGTTACAGGTTCAATTTCAGGTCAGGGCACATACGAGAAGCAACCAATAAATGCCTGAATAAGTGGAACAACAAATCTCTCTCTAAAATTAATTAAAGAATTCAAACAAAAGGAGTGAAATGGAAAAAGCATATTCAATTAGATTTTTCTTGATATTTAATGATAATTAAATGTTTTTACATTTTTATTATATATTTAATACAGCTTAAATTTTAAGATCTTAACATATTTTCATAAAATTAGTTATAATCATTTATCAGCAATCAAAAAGACTACATCTTTTTCTCTGTTCAGTTATCACACCGACAGCTTTGAGGTCTCTCTTGCGTCTTTTCCTCGCAGTTTGGCAAGTCGCTGAATTCTCCTCCCAGTCGACCCCCGTGTTTTCATAACGCCTCTCCTGCCTCTCCGTCTCGCTGCAGGTGGTGGTACGTTTTTACGTCTCAATGAGCCCTCGTAAAGTCTGCCGAGGTCTGAACCTCCACTCCACCGAGGGCCCCCATTTCTCTCCTCCTCCTCCCCGGGCGCTCTGAGCACTTACTGGGAGTGAGAAGCGAACTCAGCATCTGACTCTCCTTCCGCTCCTGCTGCTTTCTATAACCTTCATTCCGTGCTGGCGCAGTCCAGACAGGTGGTGATCGGCGTGAGTGCTGGTGTGGGGAAGGCAGGCAGAGCTGGGATCTAGACCTCGTGGAAGAGAGCGGGTGTGTTGGGAAGGAGGGCAGGAAACACGGGGCATGCCTGGCTTCCCCTGAGCCCTCTCCCCGTCTCCTGCTTCCGTCCCCATCTCCATGTGTGTGTCTCCCCCTGACACCTCCAAGGGCATCTGGCTTCTGATTTGGCTTCTTTTGCATCTCTTGGCTCCATCGGGTTGCCAGTTCTTCAGCTGCAAAACTGGGCCACGTGAGGTGGAAAGAAAAAGACTGTCGGCCCCTGAGGGCCCCGGGGTGCCTGTGTCCCTGGCTGGCCTTCTTCCCGCTCTCAGAGCCTAAAAATCAATGCAAAAATATCATGGGGTGAGGATTAACAACAACAAAAAACAAGAACAGCCAAAAAATTAAACACACACACACACACACACACACACATACATACACACACACAAAACCTATTTTGTTGGATTTGCTGCTGGAAATGCAGTCAGGAGGATTTATACGGAGTTTTTGGCTCTCTATCTCTCTCCCTTCCTCTCTGTAAAAAATCAATAAAATATATTTTAAACTGGCGGTCGGACATCCCTCTTGCAATCTGAGACCACTGGCTCCTAACTGCTCACCTGCCTGCCTGCCTGATCACCCCTAACTGCCTCTGCCTGCCTGCCTGATTGCCCCAACCTCTCTGCCTGCCTATCTGATCACCCCTAACTGCCTCTGCCTGCCTGATCCTCCAATTGACCTTCCCTGCTGACCTAGTCTCACTCCTAACTACCCTCCCCTGAAGGCCTTGTTACCTCCTACTGCCCTCCCCTGCTGGCCTTCTTCCCGCTCTCAGAGCCTCTCCACCTGTTGCACGGACAGGCTCGGGTTTGAATGGGAGGAACAGGAAAGTAGGTCTGCCTTTTTCTTCTCGGGCACAGGAGTTTTAAATTATTTTTTTCAAATCACTTGTTATAAATAGTGTTCACAGCCCTATACAAAGTAGGCTCAAGAGAAGCCGGGGGGCCGGGGAAAAGCAGTTTCCATCAGCCAGTGACGGGGTGACGCTGACCTGCAGAAGGAGGTGGCGGCAGGCGTGGAGCAGCGCTTTCTGCTCACACAGCGCGCACCTGTTTACGTCTTTATTTGTTTTTATTCCATCCGGCATATTAACTGAGCAGTGCCAGGTGTGCAGCCAGATGGTGACCGCCATTAGTATTTTCCCTGACTCGTAAGGAACGTACTGTCTAATTGGGGAAGATATATAATAAACAAGTAAACAAAGAGCGAATTACAGCTGCCACCTGAGACGGTGCTGCGAATGGAGTGCCGTGCTAGCCCACGGCATCAGACCTGCTGCCCAGCTGTCTGAGCGGACCTTCGAGAAAACGACCAGTGAGGTGAGGCCGGAAGAGGAAGAGGGAGCCAGGCATGTGCAGACCTGGGGCTTCTGTAGCAGGAGAAATGACGGTTTGGGTCACATTAGACTCTAGATTAGAGGATGTAAAAAGCAGTTTGATTATGAGGTGGTGACAGGGGGCTTGGACTTCGGTGAGGACTAGAGTAAGTAGGGAACAGAACAAAATGGGGTAGGTCTGCTAGGCCCTTAGGAGGTGGGGTGGTGGGTACACTTAGCTCCTGGGCTGGGAATTCAGGTACTTTCTTAAGCATCAGTGAGGAGTTTTCAGTGCTGTCTCAGGCAGCAGGAGCCTGGTAGGAAGGGGTGTCACTCATTCAAGATCAATGGGGTATTGAACCTTGATTCCCTAGAGAGCAGGCCTGGAACTTGTGGAAAGCTCATCTGATTCTTTTCATTTGCATTAAATCTCTTTTTACCCGAATCACATTAAAAAACAAACTTTATTGTTGAGACTATTCAGGTGTCCCTCCTTTCCCTCCCTCTTTACCCCCATCTACCCAGTTCCCATCTGTGTCCATATGTAATGCAATTACTAAGATATAAAAACCCTGGGTCTTTTTTTTTTAATATATATTTTATTGATTTTGTACAGAGAGGAAGGGAGAGAGATAGAGTTAGAAACATCGATGAGAGTCATCGATCAGCTGCCTCTTGCACACCCTCTACTGGGGATATGCCCGCAACCAAGGTACATGCCCTTGATCAGAATCGAATCCGGGACCCTTCAGTCCCCAAGCTGACGCTCTATCCATTGAGCCAAACCGGTTTCGGCAAAACCCTGGTCTTAATGACCGGTAATGACTGAGACTCAACAAACCAGAAGTCAGTCCTGCAGACTGCTTTCACTGCAGGCACCGTGCCCCAGCACTGACTGCGGAGGGGGCTGCGAATCAGTGCCAGGGAGAGGCCTGAAGAGAGAAACCTGATCTGGCCCCCAACTGCCCTCCCTTACAGGCCTGATCTTGCCCCCAACTGCCCGCCTCTGCCGGCCAATGTGGTTCTGATTGGTCCATTTCTATGCCAGTCAGTGTCAAAAGCTCCACCTCCTAACAGCCATTGGCTCCTCAGAGTTGACCCAGGTTTGGTTCTGATTGGTCAGTTTCTATGCCAGTCAGCATCTCTGGGCCTATCAACAGGGCCTGATCTGAAAGACAGGTCTAATTAGCAGTCCTGGTGGAGGCTTGGAGAGTAATGGAGGTGCATCTGCTAGCAAGACTGGGAGAGAGACAGGCAGGTGCTGATCAAAAGCTGCTACAGAGGAGAGTGGAGAGAGAAGTTACTTTGATGCCTTTGGAAAAACAGTTTACCACACAGAGGCTCAGAGAGGTTCCATTTCCTTAAATGGTCATAGTGGCCTGTCTCTAGCATTTTGAGGCTTGCCTGGGGTTCCCCTTGCACAGTAGGAGGTTACAGGATCAGTCAGGTCTTGAAAGAACTATCGTGAATAACTAAGTAAAGAAAGAGTTTTGAATCTTACAGAGAGCCCCAGGTTTCAAGATGGCAGATCATTGGGACAATTGTTTGTACCTGTTTTCACCTTTCTAATGTCTCCTATTCACTTAAAAAATTTATTGATTATGGTATCACATATTTGTCCTGATCCCCCCATTCCTATCCCAAACCCCTGCCCACATATGCCCCTACCCCCCTGTTGTCCATGGCCACTGGTTAGGCTTATTTATATGCATGCACACAGTCCTTTGGCTGATCTCTCCCCCTTAACTCCACCCTACTGTACCTTCCCTTTGAGCTTTGAGAGTCTGATTGCTGCTTCTCTGTCTCTGGGTCTGTTTTTGTTCATCAGTTTATGTTGTTCATTATTTCCCCTAGATAGGTGAGATCATGTGATCCAAGAAATACCCTTGTAAGAACTGAAACTGAGACAAGCCATAATGGTTATGACAAGAGGCAAATGAACCAATCTGCAGTGAGTTCCTTTCTGGGCCAGCAGTTCTTTTGAGCCCCAATTTCAATGTCAAACAGTTCCTTATGTGTACATGTCAGCCATGACATTTCAGATCTGGTTGGTGGACAAATGGTGGTGATGCAGGTACAATCATCTCCGGTTTGGTCCTGGGCATCCTTCAGCGACACACAGCTGCCAACTGCTAGTATGGCGAGGCGTTGTCAGCGTCTTCCATCTCTGGACTGTTTCTCTTCTGTCTTCATGGCTGCAGCACTTCTGTCTATTCCTCTCTGTTACAGGATTCCAGATGATCTTGGAGCTGTTTTCTGAAAATATACAAACATATTCTTGACCAAAAGTTAATAAAGGGATGCTTTCTATAAATTTGACTTGGGATCCTTTTTCTTTCTTTTTTTTTTTTTTTTTTTTTTTTTTTGGTCCAAATGATTTTCCTCTGGCTTGTTTTGACACCATGTGTGTTTTTTCATGGTATCTTGCTGTTAGTATTTCGAATAAAGGTTAGTTTCCTAAAGTACAAATTTTCTAGATGTAATTTACTCCTATTCATTTTTTACCTTAAACCATGTTATTTGTGCACATATAACTCACCACCCCTCCCAGAGCATACATTCTGGTTGCTTGCTTTATTCAGGGCAGGATTTTGTCTATTTCAATTAGTCTTTCTACCCTGATAACACCTGTTATGAGAAGGTAACTTACAGTAAGTCTTCAATCAGTTCCATCACCTGAATAAATATGGTTCACACTAGCAGGGAGTAACAGAATTGTATAACTTTGTTATCATTGAAGGGCTCTGGGGTACTCGGCTTATAGGTGTTGTCAGGACCAGGTTAGGCATTCCAGTGAAAGAGCTCTAAATGGTCAATGCTAGAGGAGCCTGTGATGAGTATGGGGGTGGTGGTGCAGTCCTGGTCTCTGACAGATTGTATGGAGGAGGTGGGGACATTTTGCTCTTGGTCCTGACCTGTGGTACTGGCTGGTTTTGTAGGAATAAGATAAATTGGGTCACAGGTAAAAATAAACACAGCATTGGATGGTTGAAGGTCTTTCTCAATACTTCATCTATATCTATCTATCTATCTATCTATCTATCTATCTATCATCTACCATCCAAATATGTCTATTTTAATTTTAACATAACTTCTAACATCATAGAATATTCTATTTTGTAATATTCTATGATGTAATATTCTATTTTGTTTTTATTCTTAAAATATGTATTAGAGACATTTTCATTAAGTACATGTAGGTTTATCACATATCACTAAATAAAATTCTGATGTGGGTACACTGAATTATATTGAAGTAATTCCCTATACATGGGCATTAGGTTGGTCCTATTCTTTCCTTGTTACTAAAATTATAGATAATGTTGCAATGACATACAAGTAAATAGATTAAAATCAGAAACATTCTACTTACCATAATATATATCATACTAGTAGCTCTGCACACAAATTCATACTCCAGTACCTCGCCAGTAGCTCGATGCCATCCTCCAGTAGCTCTCCACCTGCTGCCCCGTCCTCCTGTAGCTCTCCCCATCCGCCCCTCCCTCGCCCCTCCTCATAGCTTGCTGCCCTGCCCCCTCCTGTAGCTCTCCTCTGCCCGCTTGTAGCTAGTAGCTCACTGCTGTCATGGGGCCACTATGAGCTATAAGTTTAACTGTGCATAGCAAGAATTTTTATAGGGTGGATTCCTGAGAGTTACTGGGGAAAAGGTTATGCTGTTTTGGTGGTTGTTGTTTAAAATTTTGATAGATACTAGTAAATTACTCTCTAAAATGGCTGTGAGGATTTATGCCTACCAATATATCCCTACATCTTTTCAATGTTGACTTTGATGTGTTGAAAACAGTAAATGTTATACATGTAAAGTGCTTGATGCAATTCTTGGAACTAAGAATTATTGTTAAATTCTTTTTTCCTTTCCTTCATCACAATTTTATTTAAATATATTACCTCAAAATATAAACCTCATTTTGGCCTTTCTACATCTTATAATATCTTATTACTAAGTCCAGTTTGATTACTGCATTTTTAGAAGAATAGCATTTCTTCTGAAATTATAGCTTAACTTTCAAAAATATATATTTAGAAGAATGCATTTTGATTTTGCTGACTTTAAAAACCCCCGTACTTGGTAATGTAGCTTAAAAAACCCCCATCCTTTGAATTGCTCTCTTGGACCATTATTGTTTCTTGATATATTTGCATCTTATAAAATATATTTTAACAGTGTGATATTATACTAATCCTGCAGAAAAGCCACAGTTTGTCTAGTTTTCTTTTGCTAACAAATGTGCTACCTTAAGGAAACATTTTTAAAAAGCTGGAGTTTCTACCCCTTAATGTAAAATGTCCCCAAGAAATGGATAAAGGACCACATTAAAACTTTACAATTATACTATAACCCTTGATTGTGTTTCCAGAAGCTGCACGGTCTGAATAAAATTATTTGGTTTGTAATGAGTTTTAGAAGAACCGAAGAGAATGGAGACATTGGAAAATAAAGTATGTCTCTTAATTGAAAAGAGATGATGATTGTTTCTTTCCAATCTAAATCAAATTATTATGACAGTGTTTTCAAGCAATTGGAAAAGGGAATTATTCTCTGGAAATAATGACTTCATTATATAACTTCATTATATAACCTAAGAAATATAAGTTAGAAAACCCCATTAGTTGTCTTTCTGTTGAAATAAATGATTTGAAAGTGAAATATTTCTTACTGTTGTTCATCTGTAGAATTTGTTTTCCCTCAAAATAATATCTACGCATTAGAAGACAGGTATCTTATTCTTTACTGCAATGCTCATTGGGGCTGCCATGAACTATAACCTTAACTGGGCAAAGGAAGTGAAATTCTGCATCTGATATATAGTGTGTATTAGGGTAAGTAGAATGTTTCTGATTTTAACCTATTTACTTGTATAGAGGTTTCTGGCATTACTTTTTAAATGTACTATTTGAGATGACTATAATATAAATTTTCAAGAATATAATTTGCATTTTTATATTGGACACACATAACCCTAACTAGGCAAAGGAAGTGAAATTCTGCATCTATTATATAATATATATTAGGGTAAGTAGAATGTTTCTGATTTTAACCTATTTACTTGTATAGAAGTTTCCGGCCATTACTTTTTAAATGTACTATTTGAGATGACTATAATATAAATTTTCAAGAATATAATTTGCATTTTTATATTGGACACACAGCACATACACAGTCTCAGTGTACGAGGAAACACTGAATTGGAGGTGGGGTGCCCCAGATGCTGACGCTGATCAGAGAAACACAATGCACACACTTTCCTCACATGCTGTGGGAAGGAACACGTTCCTGTGTGTATTTTTTACTTCTTAGGGAAAATAATCTCCCCAAATTTCAACCCTCACTGGATCTTTAATAATGTGAAATACTACCCAATTTTAAGCTCAAGAACAAATAGTAATTGTCCAAATCCAAATGTTCGAAAGCATTACCAAAGCCTTCCATCATTTTCCATTTCCCATTTGCTGGTACATGGACCATGGAAATCATTATTCCGGCAGAGCCTTCAGCGCTTGGAGTCTGGTCCCAGCTTCCAAAATATGGAAACCCAAATGATTGGGTTTCCATATTTTGGAAGCTGGGAAATTCACCTGCCCGTCTGTCTAGCTAGCTCTGTTTATCTGGTTAGTGCCTACCTTTCTATCTCTTCTGCCAATCTATCTGTCCATCTCAATGCATTTTACCCTTAGTATAAATACTGTCAGTTACATTATTTTTCTTCTTCATTTTTAAAAATAACATTTAACAAATTGGACTTTTAAAACAGAGGCATTTGGGATCAAATGTTTACAGAAATTATATAGTCTGTTCACTCTTGGATAGTTGCAACTGTTTGGAATTTTTTCTTGTTTTGAACGAAACTCATGCTCCTGGGCTCACCTTCACCAGGAAGCGCCAGACTCGTCTCTCCTGGAGCACCGCCTCGCTTCCTGCCCCTGCCCCGTCCTCCCTCTCCACTCAGCCTCTCACGCTCTCACTCATCTCAGCCTTGGTTTTATACACTTATCCCCGCAAAAAAGACTTGTTTATCCAAATATATGTCTGCATCCCCCTCCCTGGATACTTTCTTTTCCTGAGTTCTGAATATTAACGTGATTATCCACAAGTCTCAGTGGCAAACAATTCGTAAAGATGCCACCAATGTGCAGAGTAAGGGAGAAAAATAAAACTGAGTATATAAACCAGTGTGAGTAAAACAGCCTCATAAGTCCAACTCTGATTCCTTCTGTTTGCTCTTCTCGGAGATAAATCTGAAAATGCCTCACTCAAGTGAATCTCTCAAAACCCTTTGCTAAGTCTCTGCTGCTTAAAGAGGGAGGTGCAGACACTGACCAGACACTCTGCACCCCTTAATCCATCTTGCAAACTTCATCTGTTACTATTTTCTCATAAAAAACTTGACCAAAATAAGCAGCCTGCTCCTTGCTCTGTGACTAAAAGTGTACCCTTGGGGTCAGGGGTCAGGGCTGGGGCTGGGGCCGCTCCCCTGCCTCCTTCTCAGGGTGTGTTTGGGAAAATCAGTGACGCTCTCTGTGCCTCACACAAAAAGGACTAGTCAGAGGACCTATTCCGAAGGGTTATGAGGAGTAAAGTGTTCGTACATGTAAAATCACTGGAAAACGTGCACGACACATGGAAAGCATTGAATACATATCAGCAAAAATGGCAGATACACCTCATTGAGTCTGTTTCCTCATAATCTTTTAATAAATTTTTTAAATTAAATTATTATCTGTGTACATATCTTATCATTACCCCCCCTCCCCCCCATACATGCCCTCCCTCACCAGAGTTTTGTCTCCATTGGTTGTACTTATATGCAGGTATACAAGTCCTTCGGTTGATCTCTAATGTCCTCCAGCTCTCCCTACCCTCCCTGCTGTAATTTGATAATCTGCTTGTTGCTTGACTGTCTCTATATCTATCTTTTGGTTCATCAGTTTATAATGTTCTTTATTATCCATAAATGAGTGAGGTCATGTGGTGTTTCTCTTTCATTGACTGGCTTATTTCACTCAGCATGATGTTCTCTAATTCCATCCGGGTTGCTGCAAATGATGAGAATTCTTTCTTTTTTATGGCAGCATAATATTCCATTGTGTAGATGTACCAAAGTTTTTTGATCCAATCATCTGCTGATGGGCACCTAGGCTGTTTCCAAATCCTAGCTATTGTAAATTGTGCTGCTATGAACATAGGGATGCATATTTCCTTTCTGATTGGTGTTTCTGGTTTCTTAGGATATAATCCTAGGATATAATCCTAGGAGTTTCTTAGGATATAATCCTAGGAATTACTGGGTCAAATGGGAGTTCCATTTTCAGCTTTTTGAGGAAACTCCACACTGTTCTCCATAGTGGTTGCACCAGTCTGCATTCCCACCAGCAGTGCACCAGGGTTCCTTTTTCTCCGCAACCTCTCCAACACTTGTCGTTTGTTGATTTGTTGATGTTGGCCATTCGGACAGGTGTGAGATGGTACTGCATTGTTGTTTTGATTTGCATCTCTCGGATAATTAATGACTTTGAGCATGTTTTCATGTGCTTCTTGGCCTTTCTTCTGTCTTCTTTTGAAAATATTCTATTTAGGTCCATTGGCCATTTTTTAATTGAGTCATTTATCTTCCTTTTATTAAGTTGTATAAGCTGTCTGCAGATGTTGGAGATTAAACCTTTATCAGTGATAACATTTGCAAATATGTTCTTCAATATAGTGGGTTTTCTTGTTTTATTGATGGTTTCTTTTGTTGTAAAAAAAAAAAGCTTTTTATTTTGATGTAGTCCCATTTGTTTATTTTCTCTTTAGCTTCCATTGCCTTAGGGGCAGTATCAGTGAAGAAGTTCTTTTGGCATATGTCTGAGATTTTGCTGCCTGTGGATGCCTCTAGTATTTTTATGGTTTCCTGTCTTATGTTTAAGTCCTGTATCCATTTTGAGTTTATTTTTGTGTATGGTGTAAGTTGGTGATCTAGTTTCATTCTTCTGCATATATCTGTCCAATTTTCCCAACATCATTTATTGAAGAGACTGTCTTGACTCCATTGTATGTTCATACCTCCTTTGTCAAATATTAATTGAGTATAGAGGTTTGGGTCGATATCCAGATTCTCTATTCTCTTCCATTGATCTATATGTCTGTTCTTGTGCCAGTACCAGGCAGTTTTGAGAACAGCGGCTTTGTAATACAGCTTGAAGTCTGGCATTGAGATCCCTCCTACTTTACTCTTTGTCAGGATTGCTGTGGCTATTCGGGGTCTTTTATTGTTCCAAGTGAATTTTTGGAGAGTTCTTTCTAGGTCAGTGAAATATGCCATTGGTATTTTAATGGGGAGTGCATTGAACCTATAGATTGCTTTGGTAAGTATGGATGTTGATTCTACCAATCCATGAACATGGTATGTTCTGCCATCTGTTTACATCTTCCTCTATCTCTTTTTTCAGTGTCGTGTAGTTTTCTGTATATAGGTCTTTTACTTCCTTAGTTAAGTTTATTCCTAGATATCTTAATTTTTTTGGTGCGATGGTAAATGGGATTGCTTTTTTAGTCTCTGTTTCTGTAAGTTCACTATTGATGTATAGAAACACCGTAGATTTCTTGGCATTTCATAATATTTTCTTTCCTATCAAATCAATACTTTTTTCCTCTCTCTATTCAAGCTCTCCCTTCAAGACACATTTCCGACCTGGTCTTCCTCCTTCAGCGACGTCTCCCCTTCTGAAGTTGTGTGTCTTATTCTGTCATCAGTGCAGTGCTTAGTTCGGGGGACCATGGTATTTACTCTTCAAGCCAGGACTGTCCTGTAGTAAAACGAATCTTTTTGATGCTTGGTAATTGCTTGGGGGCAGCTGCCATAAATTGGGATTGGCCTGGGTAAAGTGACAGGTGGTTACCTATGACTAGAGGACCCGTAAGTTATCAAATCTGTATGATCAAATCAAAGCAAACTGTATATTTATATACACATTGCTGTAGCAAAGCTCCATCAATGTCACTTTTGAGAAATGAGGGCCATGGAAGTGAACCATAGCTGTTTCTGGCCATCCCCAGAGCCCCTCGGTCCTTCTGTCAGTTTTCTTCACATGATCCTCACTCTGCTTCTGCCTTCCTTTGAAACCAGACAGCCACCCATCTGCGCTCCTGCCTTGCCCACCTCCATGCCTCCTCCCGTCCCCGCACTCACATCCTCATCTGGGCATTGGAAAGGGGGAACTGCTGCCCCTGGTATTATTTCTTCCCAAAAGGTACACACCGGTTCTTTCCTAACGATCCAGAACACAACCAGCACCACTGGGACCCCTGCCTCAGCTTTGCTGACGCACAGAATTCTTCACAGCCACTGCCCCAACCTCTGCTCACTCCGATGGCACTTTTAGGCTCATTATTTGCCGTGATTTCACCGTCTCCTCCAGCCAGGGCCATTTGAACCACTCTAGGATTCTCAGTCATTTTTGTCCATTAAATGCCTCTGCTCAGGAAGTGACAAGTGTTAAAATAAAACAGACAACAGGCCCCAAATAGAGTCACTTATACTAAAACCGAGACTTAGTACCTAACCTAATTGTAGTTTCATTCTGTCCCAGGAATGCAACCTTTAACCAGTCAGTCTGGAACCCTGGTCAACCCTCAGAATAATCTGCTGGCTGGACCCCTGCCTTCCCCCTAAGGAAGGTGTCCTGGCCTGGACAACCTGCTCTTCGCTAGAATAACTTCCTTGTCCCTCCCGCCTTCTTCTCCTACAGAAGTCTTCCTTTTCCACGGCAGTGTGGACCTCCTTTCTGTTTGCTCGATTAGGTGCTGCTTGATTCATGAATCATTGAATAAAGCCAATAGACAGTTGAATTTACTCAGTCAAATTTTGTTTTTTAACACAGGTTTCCTTGGTACCCAAGTTTCTCACCACCCATCTTTCGGATTAGCCTCTTTTAGGATGATTAACAATAGGAAAACTTTGATCTGAGGAAATTTACACCAATTCTCAAGGATGTGGTCTGGTCCTATCCTTTCTAATAAGAGAATAATATGCAAATTGACCATCACTCTACTACACCCACCAGCCTTGTCCACAGCCACACCCACCAACCAATCAGAGAGAATATGCAAATTAACCACAACCAAGATAGCTGTGGCCACAGAGTGAGCAGGGGGGAAGCTTGAGTTTCTCTGGTGATGGAGGAAGCCAAGCTTTCCACACACCATGGCAGGTCCAGGCCTCCACTCAAGGGTACAAAGTTTCAATTATAGAAGATAAATGAATTCCAACAGAAATCTTGGCAGCCATGGAGCGAGCAGGAGGCTTGGCTCTGCTCCAGGCTACAAAGTTTCAATTATAGGAGATAAATAAATCCCAGATACCAGGGTCACCACTTGGGTTGTCAGGGGGCGTGGTTGGCCTGAAAACCACCACAGGCCCCTCACCCAGGCCACCCCACACCCCAAGGGAACCCCCACTTTGATCCAGGACACCCTTCAGTGTAAACCAGCTGGCCTCCACCATGCACCAGACTGCTATCCTATCTAATAAAAGAGTAATATGCAGATTTACCATCAATATAACATACAAGATGGCTGCCCCAATGTGGTCAAAGATCCTGCCTCCATGTGAACACAAGATGGCCACCACAAGATAGCCAGTAGGGGAGGGAAGTTGAGAGGGACCAGGCCTGCAGGGGAGGGCAGTTAGGGGTGACCAGGCCTGCAGGGGAGGGCAGTTAGGGGTGACCAGGCCTGCAGGGGAGGGCAGTTAGGGGCAAACAGGCTGGCAGAGGAGTGGTTAGGGGGGGATTAGGCTGGCAGGCAGAAGCAGTTAGGGGCAATCAGGAAGGCAGGCAGGTGAGCAGTTGGGAGCCAGCAGTCCTGGATTGTGAGAGGATGTCCAACTGCCCCCAAGGGCTCCCAGATTGGAGAGGGTGCAGGCTGGGCTAATTGATACCCCCGCCCCCCGAACGAATTTTGTGCACCAGGTCTCAAGTTCTCTCATAGTAGCCAGACATTGGTATATTTCTCAAAAACGGAAATATTTAATTTTTTCATCATCACCTGTTACATAGTATCTGCTACGTTATTTGTATTTTCATAAATGTGCTCCATATCCTTAACTAGATTGTGTGGGAACAGATATTTCCTTTGCCTAGCAAAGCTCCGACACGGAGGTTTTCCGGTGTAGAACTTCCCGTGAGTCTCCGGTGCTCCTGGCAGAGCCGTGCTGCCTCCTGGTCTGCTGGGCGCCTTCTCCTTCAGGGGCTCGCATTGCAGCCCGCTTCCCTCCTGGGACCGGTCAGTCTTGTACTCTTGGCAGCGTGTGCAGGCTGGCTCAGGCGTTGGTGAAAGGAGGGTTTGTCTGGGAGGTGAAGTTCACAGGAGATGTGTGTGGCAAGATCAGCAACCCTAATGCTGGGTTCCTGGTAATTGTGTTAGAAAATTTCCAACCAGCATCTTGTTCTGAGCACATCTATCCTCCTTTGCGTTCTTCCTGACACTACCCACCATCATATTCCACCCATTTACATGGTCTCCTTACAGCCGTTCTGTCCTCAGCCTCTTCATTATTCCTCTGGATTCCTTTCTCATCTATAAACCAAATTATATGGCTCTCCTGCTAAGAATTACTTCCATTACCTCCGAGAGGATTCTTTTTTTCTAATCTATAAACCAAATTATATTGCTCTCCTGCTTAGAATTACTTCCCATTACCCAGGAGAGGAAGCCAGAGCTCCTTATTGTGAGCGAAAGGTCCTCACAATCGGATTCCAACCACCTTTGGGAATTAGAACGGAGAAACCCCCTTCTTCACGTCCCCTGTTCTGGTTGCCCAGAGCCATTGGACACCTCTCATTCTTGCTGGTGTTTCACTTCTCCGTGTAGTTGTTTTTCCCTGAGGCCCTGCATTTTATTTCTTCTTTTCACTGACTTCATCTAATACTAGTAAATTCTTTCATATCTTTTAGAGCCGGGCTTATAAAAGGACCTCAAAGATTTTTTTCGGGCAGAATCAATCATTTCTAAAACTATTCTTAAAAGATTATGCATATAGATCTATCATGGTACTTTTAAATTATATTAAAAAATTTTCCCATGTGTCTTTGTGCCTTCTGATTGTAAACTCCAGTGAGGGGGGCAGTTAGGGTTGGCACATGATAAATACTGAGTTTGAGTGAAAATTTCAAGATAACATGGGAAAGAGTAAACAGATTTTAAATAAAAATAGTAAACAATTTAAAAATAATATATAATATAAATTAAAGTAACAGCCTTGCTACAACCTAATTTTCAATATCATGAAATTGTTCTTCATCAAAAGGATAGTAATATGTGGAATTACTTAAATTGTAATATTGTACCAGAGTGTCTCATATCATTCGCTCCAAAGAAAAGTTAGGGCATAGTAATGACATAAATCCCAGACTGATTGAATATTTTATATGCATTTTTTCTTGTTGTTTTCTTTTCTTTTTTTTTTAAAATATATTTTATTGATTTTACACAGAGAGGAATTGAGAGGGAAAGAGAGTTAGAAACATCGATGAGAGAGAATCATTGATCAGCTGCCTCTTGCACAACCCCTACTGGGGATGTGCCTGCAACCAAGGTATCGGTGTCCTTGACCGGAACTGAACCCGGGATCTTTCAGTCCGCAGACCGACGCTCTATCCACTGAGCCAAACCAGTCCCGGCTCTTGTTGTTTTCTTTTGCTTTATTGTCAAATTTCTTAATCAGAGGCAAAAAATAATCAATATAAGCAAAGAAAACCTAAATGTAACTGAGTGTACTTGTCAATTTTGAACTAAATTACTAGACAAATACAAAAACTGCATGTAGCTGATAAATCATCAACATTTGCTACAAGCAACATTAATGAAACACTCATACTGAGTACAGCTTCGTCTTAGCAACATCTTAGTTGTTCTTGCTAAAGGAGGGGAGAAGGTGGGTGTCCGCTCGGGTCTGTGTCCTCAGCTGTAAAATAAAAGAATTGGGCGAGGCTCATTCATTTGTTCAAAGTGTTTCTATGCTGGAGATACAGCGATGAGCAAGATATGTCTTCAGAGACGTAGGAAACAGGTGCCTTTATAAGTCTTTGCTTTCTAGGGTCTCATAAATGGGACATGATGGGATAAATTAAAGGAGATGGATAATGAAATGTTAATCTGTATTTGCTATTTAATTCAGAAGCACATTTTACTGATGTTTATATGATTAAAAGTTATCATTGGAAAACAAGATTATTTGTTTTTCACTTACAGTTGACATGCAATAGTCTATTAGTTTCAGGTGTACAACATTGTGATTAGGTGTTTATATAACTTATGAAGTGATCACCTGATAAGTCTAGTACCCATCTGGCACCGAACATAGTTATGACAGTGTTATTGACTATATTCCCGATGCTGTACTTCACATCCTGTGATGGTTTATATAACTGGCAATTTGAACTTCTTAATCCCTTCACTTTTTTCATCCATCCCTTCTACCCACCTCCCATCTGGCAGCCATCAAAATGGGAAAACAAACCAGCTTTATTTTGTGTAGTAATTGGCTCTTGACTTCGAACCATAGAAATCTGGTCAATGTATTGGCGACCTACAGAGTTGAGTTCAGTCAGACATATGCACTTAAATTACCAGAATCCCTTTTGCACACCAACTCCTGCTCCATTCTAGATTGGCATGTTGTCTGTGGCCTTGAACATGACTTGGTAATGGGGGTGGTGCGATCTTCTTCTGCTTTAACTGTTGTGCAGAGGGGACAACGGATTCAAAAATATGAATTAATTAGCCCACCTTTAAAATAAACTATGGACAATGGATGATGAATAAAGAGGACAAAGAAACAAATATTCACTGTCCTAGTAGATCTTACCCTTGGATGGCTTGGGGATTAACCAGCAGGAGGAAGATAGTGATTTTGAATCCATATTGTAAACGATCCTAATAGTGCAACCATATTACCGTATGTTTCTTCTGAGTGCAGATGTGTGGTAAACAGGTCAGTGGTAAAGCCGGTAGCTCTCTGCTCACATGTCCATTTACAGATTGGAGAAAAGTGATGTTTCTCAGGGCCACAGGAATGATGTGTTCATGGTTTTAAACCAACACGGATTATTTTTCTAACAGTAATTTATGGCTTCTGCGTGAAGAACCCTGCATGGCAGCTCATGTCATACATTTGTTCTTTGGAGAAGAGGCCTCTTTCTGTTATCGAGGCTGGGAATGGGGCTTCGCTGTCCTCTGGAAGGACGGAGATAGAGTGGAGGAGAAGTCTTTGCTAGAGAGATCAGAAGTGGGAGATGGGGAAGGCGAAGAGGGAGGTGTGGCAAGGAGGTCAGATTTCCACACCCTTCTCTTCCTCCTCTCGAGAACAGAACCCAGTGCACGTGGTGGGCGCTTCCAGACCGTGTTGAGGAATCTGAGAGAAAGCAAGTTCAGGGTGAAGCTCCTCCTGGCCCTGTCCAGGATGGAGGTGGACCTGCAGCAGAGGGGAGGGAAGAGGCCAGTAGGAGCAGAGCAGGGCTCTGACCACAGCTCTCATGGTGGACTTCAGCCATCATGATGCTTCCACAGACATCACACGGAGGAGGTGCTGTCCAGGAATTAGACTATTCACATCACAACAGAAACTGCAAAGGACCTAGAGGACCATGAGTCCCAGTGATCCATTTGTAATGGCTCCCAGGAGCAGAGGCTGTGCCCAGACCTGTCAGTGTCCCGAAGGGCAAAATCTTTTAGCACCTCAGTCAGCTGATTGGCAGCCAGACACTCAGTGTGAATGAACACAGTCCCAGGGCCTGAAGCATAAGCCCCGCTGGGCACCAGAGCTAGGCGTATGGACGTGTCCCCTGGGGCAGCCTCCAAACCTTAGGCACCAGAGAGTGGACAGAATGTCCTTTGGAGCACGCAGAGGAGAGGAAATGCAAAGACGTTGCCCACCCATCTTCACCTCTGGAGGCCACCCCAGCACCCTCCAAGTATGTGTCAACCCAGGTGCCTGCCTTCAGGCCTGATGCTCCAAGACAAGCAAATGAGTCTCTTTCACACAAAGTTTAGGTCCGCTTTGATCAGCCTGGTTCCTGGGGTGGGTGAGGCCAAGCAGTAAGCCCTTTAAGAACTGTTTCTCAGTCCTAACTGGTTTGATTCAGTAGATAGAGGGTCGGCTTATGGACCAAAGGGTCCCAGGCTGGATTCCGGTTAAGGGGACATATTTTGGTTGGAGGCTCCTCTCCTGTCCAGACCCTGGTTGGGGCTCATACAGGAGGCAACCAATCCATGTGTTTCTCTCACATTTGATATTTCTCTGTCTTTCCTTCTCCCACTCCCCTCCCCCCCCAAAAAAAATATCAATGGAAATATTTATTATAATCAAATAGTCTTGAGTCCTTCAGAATGATGATTGACTATTTCTTGGGGTGTTTGAAGTCCCTTACCTTAAATATCCTCAGGTGAGGATTAATAACAACAACAAAAGAACTGTTTCTCAGGTCACTCTAGTTCCGTGGGTCCACGGCCTGTGCTTTTCAAAGCTAGATGTTTTAGGGATTCACCTCTCAGGTGCAGGTCTTAAGAGTTGGAATACTGGGTGTGGGGTTCAAACCCTTCCCTCTCAGGGCAAAGCTTTGGGTTTTGAATTTCCTCCCCACTGTCAGACTCTGGGGTGGTCCCTGTGCTGGGGCTGAGCTTGATGGGGAGGTTGTGTCCCAGCCTCACCCACTCCCTTCCACGTGGGTGGCCTCCCTCCATGGCCAACACGGAGGAGCTGCCCATCCAGGTGTCCATGTTTTTCAGAGGAAGTGGCTCCAGGTGCAGCTGTAGATTCGGTGTGTTTAGGGGCAGAGGTGATCAGGACCCTTTTATGTCACCGTCTGGAACTGGAACTTTAGATCCCAGTTCATTTTTTAAAAGAACTGAATGTATTGGGAAACATTGATGAATAGCAGAAGATGGTGTGATTTTAGGTGGTGGGCACACTGTGCAATGTGCAGATTTTGGACCCAGTTCTTGGTGGAAGATGGCAAGGTCACCTTGTGAGTGAGTGAAGGGAGGGGAGATCTGTTCGGGCATCTTTGGAAATGCTGGAGGAGTCCAGGGAACACACCTGAAAGGGAGGAGACTGGTTAAACCCTCAGTGACTGAGATGATATTAATTGGAAAGTTTAGATTTCCATTCCTCAGTGGAGTGCAGCTCATGGAGACTAGGTTTGCTTTCCTTTTCACATATTGGAGTAGAAGATACTTAGTTTGTAATCCTACTGTTAGCCTAATGGATTTGGGTTTAATTTGAAACCACCGTGTTCTCTGTCAGTGACATTTTAATAGCTAGACCTTGTCTCCTGTGCCTACTCTTCCTTCCAGCTCTCTAGGACAAACATCTCTCCTGATTGTAGTCAAACAGACCCTTGAGGCCCTTGGAATGATAATTGCCTATTTCTTGGGGTGCTCAAAGTTCCTTACCTAAAATACCATCTCCAGTGCCTTTGAGAGTACGCATCGCTTCCCATTGTGGACAAATCCCTCAGATTAAATGCTGCCTTTATCCAGCTTTAAAAACGATTCATTCCTTATTGGAGAAAAGACTGTGTTTTCATCAAATTTTTTTATTAAATAAGAAGTTATTTCTTTTTTTTTTTTTTCCTGGGCCTTTAGGTTCCTCATGTTAAACAATAAAAAGATATGTTAGGTGAAATAATTTCAAAGTTTTCTCCAATTGTGTGAATCTAGTAATTTCTCTTATTTTAAGGAGATGATGGAGAATAATAAAGAATCGATAGCTGAGTTTCACACAAAAAGATTCCCATGTGTACCTACAGGGTCACAGTGACATTTGTGGAGGAAATGTTATAGGTCCTGACTGTTTCTTGTCTCTATGACTTTAACAGGCTTTGTGGAATCTCAGTAAAATAACTGTAGCATTTTTCTTTCTAAAGGTGGAAAACATTTTCTGTTCAATAATGGTACTTCACATTAACTTAGAAATACCACAGGTGAATAAATGTGAAATTAAATTGCTCTTGAACTTCAAGCATATGTCACTTGCTAGATGTGCAACTTTGGGCAAGTTCCATAACTTATGTGTCCCTCAGTTTCCATTCGTCTTCAATGAGGATTGTGAGAATCACTCTCTGGGGGGCTGTGTGATCTAATGAGTCAACATGGGTGAAGCACTTGGGGCCTGGCATATGGGACACACTGGCTACATGGTAAGCTCAGGGTAAGCTGTTATCGTTCATGGGCAGGGCACTTGTTTGTCTCTTCACTTCTCATTTCTCCACGTTACAGACATTTGGGATTCATTAAGCTGAACTCCAAAAGTAATAATGCACAACAAGCTCTCCTGGTATTTATTTGCACCAGTTGATACATGTGTGTGTGTGTGTGTGTGTGTGTGTGTTTGGGCATGCATGTGTGTATATGGTGCGGTCAGGCAATGGACCGGGATTGAAGGTCCACGTGTAAAGACAGACAGACAGACTGTGCTCTCAGAGATCTGGGTGCCAGGCAAGAGGTGGTGGTCACAGCCGAGAGGACGTGGTGAGCGGAGCAGATTCCCCGGGAAGCGTTGCAGATGGCTGACTTCATGACTCCCCATCACGTATTCTCCTCCACTCTCTCTACTGGCTCAGTTCAAGTAGATCTGTGCCTTTGAACACTGGGCACTTAAAGACACCCATTGAATAGGTGGCTTCAGAGAGGAAAATCTGAGAATGAGCCATTTTCCAGGCTCTGCCCTCCCACCTCATTCTCAGTGACGGGGTTCGGGGCCCTGGCTGGGGGAGCTGGAGGAGTTGGGAAAGCCCCAGCGTGGATGGCTCCCATCTGGGTCCCCATCTCCCCAATCCTGGGAGAGTTGTGGAAGGGCCTTTCTGGTGAATGTGTGAGGCCAACTACAGCGACCCCTGGTGAGCAGAATTCAGCCCTGCCAGTCTCCCTCCCCCTCTGCCTTCCCATGAAGGGCGGCCTGGTGAGCAGAGCCAGGAGCAGAGCCAGGATCGCCCAGGTTCCTGCTCCCACGCCTGCCACAGAGCTGATGTCTCCATGGCCCATTCCCCCTCGGGCTCATTCAGAGGGGCCTCAGCTACCTTAGTGCAGATTCTCATTCTTTGCCACAGCTCCTAGGCATTCTTGGGAACATTGACCTAGCAAACGCTGGATGAGGGGAGACTGGGTTAGTGGATACTGAATCATCACCCAGGGTAAGGGGGTTCATGCTTGGGAGCCTCTGGTTGCAACATTTTCATCAACCAGTCGGTTGGAAACCTTGTTTGACGTGTGTTTGTTTAAAGACCCCGTGCACTGTAGGCTATGGGTTCACTAGCAGTGGCCTCAGGGGCAGTAGTGCTGACTCCGCCTGCAGGGAGCCTCTCTAACACATGCTCCTTCTCCAGGAGACCACAGCCTTCCTGAGCGGGGAACCCGGGACTGCAGGTGGGAGCTGTGCTCCCGGCCAATGGAAAAGCAGAGTCATGTCCTAGCCAGTGTGGTTCAGTGGATAGAGGTTCAGCCTGTGGACCGAAGGGTTCAATTCTGGTCAAGGGCACGTACCTCGGTTGCAAGCTCCTCTCTGGCCTGGTCCCTGGTCAGGACTTGTGCAGGAGGCAACTAATGGATGTGTTTCTCTCACATGGATGTTTCTCTGTCTTTCCTTCTCTCTTCCACTCTCCCTAAAAATCAGTGGAAAAATATCTTTGGGTGAGGATTAAAAAAATAAAATCAAAGTTACTGTTGGAGCACACTCCTGGGATGCTGGCTATCGGATGAAGAGCAGCCATAGGCGGATAGGAGAGACTTTCTGCAGACCAAGGAGCCATGGCTAAGGAGGAGCCATCAGACAAAACAGTTCCTCAAAGGAGCACCCCCAGCAGCCGGCACCAGCTGGCCAGCAGCACGTCTTTATCCCAGTTCAGACAGAAGAGGCTTCCTGCCAAATGGTGGCATCACTGTCCAGGGTATAGGAAGGCACGCCTGCGCAGTGCGTACAGCAAAACTGCTGCATCCCTGCCTTTGCACTTGCGTATGGCAGCTTGGCCTTGAGCACCTGGCGAACTCTGATTCGGGTTCTCACAGTCACCAGCACAACAATGATAATGCGATAAGTGCAGTACCACCTGTACTCGGAAAGGACACTGTGGGGACCATCGGAGCTGAAACCAGAAGGCAGTGTCCCTGGGGTGACTTCCGCTGGGCGGTGCCCCACTGGCCAGTTCCTCCCCTCTGCCCAGGGCAGTGCTCAGGAGTGACGGGAGAGCACCACGAGCATTGATTCCCGCGATTACACATACATTGGGCAAGTAGGCAAGTTTGCAAATATGGAATCTGCAAGTAATGAGGATTGACTCTGCTTCAGCCTGGGTCATGTTTGTGGGTATAGAGTTACCTTGATTCATGGAACTCTCTGACTTAGAACATGCCTATGACCTGAGTCTTGAGCAGTGCAATGGCTTTGACTCAGATTTTCATCAACAGCAGAAACGCCATGTGCAGAGATTCTCATACATGGGCTGACACCTGCTTCACTTAAAAAATTAAATCCCAATTCCCGAAGTTAAATTACCCCCGGCCCCAAACTTAATAAATCTTGCTTATAGTATCACATGACTTGGGAAAGAGGCTGTTTGTACTGCTACAATGGCAGCCTCATGCAGACCCCATGGCCCCGGGGGTCCCTGTGGTCCCTGTGATCCTGGTGGTCACATGGTCCTATCAGTCACGTGGTGGTGCAGCAGGTTGGAGGCTCCTCCAGGTGGCTCCTGCACAAGCCCGGTTGCATGAGCCAGAGCAGGACAGGTGTCGGGGTAATTGGGTTCCGGGCAATTGCAAGGCCCCTTTGGAATGCCTCAGATTATTTGGGACAATTTTTTGGGGTGCTATTTTTTGGTTATCAAGCTTGTGAAGAATTGTGCCATGATAATTGAAACTCTAAAAGAAAATGTGACCTTGTTTTGTAGGCCTGGGAGTTTCTGGTTACTGTGATTACAAAATTCTGATTCAAATACCATTCAATACTTACTGCGTGCCATGCACACTACACATTGTTTACATGCATTATTTTATGAAAAATAGGAATTCCTAGTTCTGTCTTATAACTGAGAAAATACAAGTTAGAGAGATTAATAGTTGTACTTCAGCCAGAAAGTTGAAGTCGATTCAAAACTAGGTCTGTCTGGCTCCAGAGTCCATGCTCCTCCTTGTGAATGTTTCCTCAGAGACTTGTGCCTAAGAGCGCTGGAGCGGAGGTGGGTGTGGGAGGGATTGCTAGGAAGTTGGTGGGCTCTGGGAGAAGCATGGATATGGAGCCATAATCTCTGCAGCTCTGCCCACCCCAAGGAGTGTTCTTTCTCCTGCTGCCTGACGGTAATTATATCCATCAGCCTTCAGCAGTGGTACCCATGGGAGAGCAAACCTCATGACAATGATAGCATTGGTCTTTTGAGAAAACTGGAGCACCTTTTCAAAACCTTTTAAATTTAATTTTAAATTGAGGTATAACAGACATATACCATTTGTTTTTAGAGTACAACATAATGACTCAATATTTGTATATACTGCAGATGATCACCATACATAGTCATCCCTCCCCTCCCCCGCAATTTTTTCTCCATGTGAAGAGAACTTTTGAGATCCACTTGAAGAGAACTTTTGAGATCCACTTTCGTAGCTAATGCAACAGGGTTCTCTTAACGATAGTCACCATGCTGTACATTGCATGGAATGCCTTTAAAAAAATTAAATTCTTTATTGTTTAAAGTATTACATATGTCTCCTTTCCCCCCATCAACCTCTCCTCAGCCACTCCAACATCTAGCCAGTCACCAGAAAGCCATGAGAACTTCAGGGCAAACTTTTGGCCCTTCTATGTGACATTTAAAATTTTATTTTTTTATGCCTGGTTCACTCTGGGCTTTAAAAATCTGCATCTCCTTTTCCAACTCAAAGAAGGAAGCAGGTGAGAAAGTATTGATGGGAAGGTAGGGATGGTACCTTGTTAACACTCTCCATGAGGTATTTCTCTCCCTTTCATGCCTTCCCTGAAGAAAAAGAGTATTAATTCTGAAATATCTGTGGGAAGTTGTGAAATAGAATTCAAGGATTTCAATGTGACTCATTCAATTGAATGAGAGAAGCCAGAAGATCAGTTAAATGTACCCACTTTGGTAAATGATCTGTCATAGAGTTCAATTTAACAAATCCTTTTAACAGAGCGTACATTTTGTAGGCTTGGCAAGGAGTCAAAACTTATGAAATATTTGGAGGTCTCAATTCAGCGGTGGCCTCAAAATAGATTCTCTTTAATGAAAATTAAGTTAAAAGGCAAAATTGAAATACACGCTGCCTTAATGTTTCACAGACCTAACTGGATGCTCAGAAAATAGTGATGAGCAGCCTCATCAGGAAAATCTATCTGGTCTAACTCTGGGAAAGAGAAGCTTGCACAGACAGTGGACAATAAACTGAAGACGGACTGTCAACTCTCAGAGGGAAGGCAGAGGGGGCACTGGGAGAGATTATTCAGAGACCTTATATGCATGTATACATTGCCCATGGACACAGACAGTGGGGTTGTGAAGGCCTGGGGTGGGGCAGAAACCAAGTGGAGGGTGATAATGGGGAAAAATGGGGAGACATATGTAATACTCTCAACAATAAAGATTTAAAATGCATCCACTAAAAATTAACAAACAAACAAACAAACAAACAAACAAGAAAATGAGTCTGAAGCACCCTGGCTGGTGCATCACAGTGGTTAGAGTGTTGGCTCATGCACCAAAGGGTCATGGGTTCAATTCCCAGTCAAAGGCATCTACCTAGGTTGCAGATTCACTCTGCACCCTGGTTGAGGTGTGTGTGGGAGGCAACTGGTTGATGTGTGTCTCTCACATCGATGTTTCTCTCTCTCCCCCATCCTCCCTTCTATTCTCTCTTCAAAGCAATGGAAAACGTATCCTCAGGTGAGGATTAACAACAATAACAAAAAAAGAGTCTGACAGTGAAAAACAAAATGAAATCAGCTCCTCCCCCTAAAAACAGGCATTAAGAACAACAACAACAACAACAACAACAACAACAAAAAGGAAAGCAAGCAAGCAGCTGTTTCACTTAATAGGTCACCACATTAGTTTTGAGAAAGAAGGTTCGGCTCTGCCCAGCAGTGAAGCTGAGAAATGAACGCTAGCTCTGAGTGCAGCTATGTGACAGGACCTCTGCACTTAGCAGCAGCTGCTGAGAGTCTTCCATCTGTGTGTGTGATTCATTTGTCCTGGGTAAGAATTAGAGTGTAGTATGCAATGAGTCCAATTTTGTCAGAACTTGAGGGAGAAGAAAGTGTTGTGAGTGAACTGGAAACCTTAGTCCGGAAATTCAGAGTTGTGTTGTTTTTCTTATAACAGCCATCTCAATCCAGGAGAAATCTTAGGAATTCTTTATCTCCTTACTGTCCAATGCAAGTGGCTATTTAAGCTCAAATGTCAATTGATTAAAATTAACTAAAATTAGAAGATTCCTCAGTTGCATTAGCTACGATGTAATTGACCAATGGCTTCCATGTTGGAAAGAACACATTCCCGTCTCCCAACAAGTTCTATTGCAGAGTGCTGCCTTTGAGTATTTTTTTATTTTTGTATTTGAACACCCAAGTGCTATTTTCTTTCTTTCTTTTTTTTTTATATTTCATTGATTTTTCATAGAGAGGAAGAGAGAGGGATAGAGAGTTAGAAACATTGATGAGAGAGAATCATCGATCAGCTGCCTCTTGCACACCCCCTACTGGGGATGTGCCCGCAACCAAGGTACATCTCTTGACTGGAATCGAACCTGGGACCTTTCAGTCCGCAGGCCGATGCTCTATCCACTGAGCCAAACCGGTCCTGACGCTATTTTCAAATTCCATGGTCCTGTTTGGTCTGTCCTAAGCCCAGGGGTCTATTAGTTTTCTGGGTGGACTTGCGGTAGTGGTAATGTCTTTCACTCTTCACTTCTTATTACTCAGTTTCCTCATCTGTGAAGAGTAAGACAGCATGCACGGAGTTTTTGTGAGAATTATTTATAGTAGCTTTACTTCTTAATGATCAGGTTCAATGACCTCTGTCCAGCCTGGTGACTTCTGTCATGCGAAGCCATGGCTCCAAGTTCAGGGGCATTCGTGCTGCTTTCCTTGGCAGAAGCATACCTCCTTTGGGAGTCAGGACTTCTCAACCCACAGAGCCCAGAACTGTGAGGCAGAAAGTAGAAATTTCTCAGCTGTTTCGCTGGGAGTGATCCAAATGAGACTGTTTCTTATTTCACCCCTTGGCCCTCAGATCCATGACCTCTTGGGGACACAGTGCCATTATATGTATATATAGGAAGTTGGTAAGCTTTGGGAGAAGAGTGGATATGGACCATAATCCTCTGCAGCTCTGCCCACTCCAAGGAGTGTTCCCACTAAATAGATTCTCTTTAATGAAAATTAAGTTAAAAGCTAAAATTTTTAGCTCCCTGAGTAACTCAAAGATGTCTATGTGTTTGTGCATTTTTGTTGTTGTCAATGCTCACCTGGGGATATTTTTTTTCATTGATTTTTTTTTTTTTTTTTTTTAGAGAGAGAGTGGAAGGGAGGGGGAGAGAGAAATATCCATGTTAGAGAGGCCCATTGTTTGGTTGCCTCCCAAATGTGCTCCAACCTGTGCTGGGGATTAAGCCTGCAACCAAGATACATGCCCTTGACAGGAGTTGAACTACAATCCTTCCATTCGTGGCTGCCCCATTCTTGTAGGGTGTTTCTCTGAGTTGCTGCCTTAGCTATACCTTCAGCAGGTTTTTCTTCGCTCTAGCAGGCTGGCAAGTCCTGGATGTTGCAGCGTGTGAGGGGACACCTGAATCCCAAGTTTAGTGTTACAGTTTCACCTCTATTGGTCTGTTGTGATTTTGTGAAATTTATTACATTAAGAAGTAAATTCCCATCAGTAGATCAGACATTCTCAGCTCTTGGGTAATAGTTCAGACTGAGGCCCCATGGGAATGGAAAGGAAAGGGTATCTCTTAATATAGACCTAGAGCAGGGAAAGAAATTATTGCCCTTTCTGGCTAGAAGGGACCAACTTCCCTCAAATATTTTCTTGAAATCCTGTCATTCACAGTTAGCCTTTCAGTGCTATTTAATCTATCACAACTATTTACTATCTTTTCTTCTAGAGTATCAATTGTCTTTATAATGTACCATTTACCCACTATTTCTCAAATTGTTGATGAATTCCTTCTATCACAGGCTATCCCAGTTCACCACCGAAGTTTTAATCTTCCCTACTCTGCTGGGACCCTTCCTATCCCACCTCTCCCCAGAAAAGGTTCCTTGCTGCCAGGCATCCATCCATTCTGATTCCAGGATGCAGTGACTGTGCTGGCTGGGTTCCCTGAGGTGGCTCTGAGGCAGGATTAGTGAGAAGGAAGTGTATAGGCAGCACTCTCAGAATTAACACCTGTGGCTAAGGTTGCCAGATTTAACAACTACAAACAAATGCAGGATGGCCTGTCGAAGTTAAATTACAGAATAAGTTTTAATGTAAAATGCCCTGTTTGGGGCATATCACTCTGGAATTCCTATTTTCACCAGGTGTCACTGATTTTATATGACAGCTTGTCTGTGGGGGAAGGAACAGAAATGGCAGTAGACACATGGACACAGGGATATTGGATTGCTTTCACTAATGACAGAGAGCTGACCATTTTGGGAACCAAAACTGGATGGCTCCTCAGCCTTGTCCTGAGTTCTGCAACTTTGCATTGACCAGTCATTGGGTGCAGACTGTAGCTGGGACGAATCATGACCCTGGGGAAGGCAGCTCTTGAACGGAGATTAGCCTGCTGTGAGGGCTGTCAGCTAGCAGTACTCCGGCAGCCAGGGCAATACAGTACTGTGAGGAGTGCCTGGGGCTAGATCAGAGCATCTATTTTAATAATCATCTTTGTAATTAACATCCTCATTTTCATCTGTTCTCATGTAAATGCTCTGGATGTTATGTGACAGTTCATCCTGAGAACAAGGCCTGCAGTGACTTTCCCCACTGGGCTCTTTGTCTCTGCTAAAGGCGGGTGTGTGTGTGTGTGTGTGTGTGTGTGTGTATGTGTGAAACCATCTTTCAGAGTAAGGCCCTTGCTGGTCCTCCCTGGGCCCTATGGTGGTATGTCCTCAGTCCAGGTTCTGCTGCTGGTTCCACCGCTGCTCAGAAGCTGGGCAGGAACTCTTGTGAGAACAGTCTTTTGGGCTTAGATGCTAAGTCACATGTTCCTTCCTCTGATACCTGTGGATTTCAAGACTCTTCACCTGTTTGTTTTTAAATCTACCCCATGTTTTTAAATTCTTCAGCTTTGAAGATCTCAGCTCCTACATACTAAAGGGATACACTCCTGACCTATATCTTCCTTTAGCTGAAATTTTATTCATCTTCCATTTTTTGTCCTTTAAAAGACTAATCTCTACTTGCTATCTGTTCCCCCCAAGTTTCTCTGCCTGCTGGTATTTGGCTTTCAACATGAGTGAAAGGCTAATTATTTCTTCTTCTTTTTTTTTTTTTTAAAGTTATATTTTATTACAGATGTCCCTCTCCACTCAGCCCTACAGTCCCCTCCCTCTGGCCTCACCACATTGTTTTCTGTGTCCATGGCTATGCATGTATGTTCTTTTGCTATTCTCTTAACTTTCTTTTATCCCATGCCTCCCACCCACCTCCCTTCTTATATCTGTCAGTCTGTACCATTGGAAAATAATAACTGGAATAATGATTTTCTTGTTTTTCTCAAGGCTTGCATGAAACCATTCTAATTGCATTAGAGATAAGTTAATTCATTATGTTCAATGTTATCTTAGACATGAGGGTTAAATTCTCTTGTGGGACCCCAATTGAGGAATATTTTATGCCCACTTATCAAAGCTTAAATAAAAAAAAACCTCAAAAGGATCAAGTAAGTTAACTTCCTGCCAGACCAAAATCTAGTCTCCAACAATGTAAAGTACATACAATATTCATTATCCAATCAAAAATTTGTAGATTACTAAAGGAGGAAGTTTTGAGCAGTGAGGAGAAAAATTAGACAATAGAAACAGGCATGCAAATGATGGAAATGATGAAATTATATGAAATACTTATGGTTATTATAAATAATATATGCAAGGATTTAAAAGAAAACATGAACATAATGAGAAGGTAAACGGAAGATATAAAATGTACTAAGTAGAACTTTTAGGGATGAAAAATACAATGTTTGGGAAAAAATCAGTGGATGAGCTTAATATCTGATGAGACATTGCAGCAGAGAGGGTTGGTGAACTTTAATATGTAGAAATATAAACTATAGAAAACGAATCCCACAGAGGAAAAAACAGACTAAAAAGTATAGTGCCTCAGTGACCTTGGAATAATATCAAGCAGCCTGTCAAATTGGAGTCCCAGGAGAAGAGAAGCACAGAATAAAAATTATTTAAGGTCCACACATTTCATGTGTTTCACTATGCATTTAATGATCATTTGTCTGTCTTTCAAGTTTCAAATCTAAGCCAGTTCATGACGTTTGGTTTTCTTTTTAGCTCCCTGAATGACTCATAATTTATCACACACCTTGTGCTATCTCTTATCTCTGTATCTCTGTTCATTCTGGTGTCTGTGCCCAGAATGCTCTTAACTTCTACTGTTGAGCAATCTAACTCATTTTTCTGTTTAAAATTTCAACCCAGGAGTCCTTCCCAGGAAGTCTTTTGACAGTGACCCTGCTTTTTAGACAAAACAAGAGATAGTGGTTCCCTTTGGTGCTTCCCACATACCTTTGCATATCTTTACTCTTGCATTAAACCATTGTGTCATGGAGATTTATTTGTGAGTCTGTTTATTTTACCCTAAGGAATATGTCCAGTTCATATTTTTATTTATTCTACACTTCTTTTTTATTGATTTTAGAGAGAAGCAGAGAATGAGAGAGAAACGTTAATTGAGAAACATTGATTGGTTGCCTCCCATATGTGCCCCAACTGGAGATCACACCCACAATCTGGGTATGTGCCCTGACCAGGAATCAAACCCATGACCTTCCGGTGTACAGGATGATGCTCCAACCAACTGAGCAACACCTGCCAGGGCTATTCTGCACTTCATAAAGTTGCATAAGTCTAGGATTTCAGAATTCCAGATGAGAAAGTATCGACTTTATTATAATTATGGACTTTATAATTCAAATACCTTCAAGTTTTAGTATGTCCTAAAGGTTTTTGTGAGGCTTGTTAAAATGCAGCTTGTTTTGTTTTAATTCTAGAGAGTAAATCTGGATCACAGCTTAGAAGCCTGCATTTTAGAAAACTCCCCGGGTGATTCTGTTGTAAATGATAGGTGATGTCTGCAGGGAAAGAAACACTTTTTCCATTGCTAGAAGACATTGACTCATAAGTAGTGGCTGGAGAAATGTAGTTTAACAGTGGGTCCTACAGTTGCACTGGGACCAGATAAAGAAAAAGTGAGGCTTGGAAGAGTACTAATTAGAAATACCTCTTCTTAAATAAAGAACCCACATTATGTTAATTTTAAAGTTCTGAATAAACATTATAGCTGAACAGTTAATGGAAACCCACAGAACCAGGCAGAAAACAGTAAAGCAAGCAGAAGAATCCTCTTCAATATGTTTTAAAAACATGTTCTCTAAAGAAGAAAACATTGTCTTAAAAACTTGTATTAGTTTGGGAGCACTTGGTTCCAAGAGGAAAAAAATTGCTTCTGAAAGTTCATGGTCAAAGGCTGGAGGGAAACTGCTCAGCAGTCACCAGAGTTAAAAGCAATGTTTCTCACTGATTATGCCATTCTAAGTACCGTATTATAATAAGCCCTTCACTTAAGGGCATTTCGAGAACAATTTAATGGGCAAGCTTGTTATATTCTATTACATGTAGCAACATGCTGTGTTGAATGGCCATATCAGAGAGAAACTTTAGAAAAGCTAAGCCAACTCGAAAAAAAAAAAAGAGAGTTAAGAATTGTTTTTACATGTGAAGGTAGACCATGAAATGACCTATAGACATAGAACATTACATTTGGCTATCTAGCTTGGGAAAAGGATTTACTGATGAAATATCAAAAGTGAATTTTGGGGTACAGACAGACAATGCCTTTATTCCTCATAGCATTGGTCAGAAAGAGAGTGCTTTTAGGTTGCAAGAAGAAAAAAATGTGTACTGACAAGCACCTGGTGATTCAAGAGGCATGCTCACAGGTAAACACAGTATCCCTGGAGGAGAGCTGATGCTGAGACAACTAAAGATGATGCTTTCAGGATTTAAGCTCATTGAGTAAAATGTGCACTTTTTAAAAAAACTAAATAAATCTTTAATGCTCAGATTATTATAATTGTTTCTCCCTTCCCCATAGCTCCTTTCTACCTGATTCCCACCCCACCCTCTGTCCTTACTCCCCCCTCCCATTGTTCTCATCCATAGGTGTACGATTTTAGTCCAGTCTCTTCCTGCACCTCCCACACCCCTTTCACCTGATAATTATCAATCCACTCCCTTGCTTTGCCCCTGATTCTATTAATTTACCAGTTTATTCTGTTCCTCAGATTTTTAATTCACTTGATTTTTAGATACACTTGATATATATGTATTTGTTGATCATAATTTTTATCTTTACTTTTTTCTTCTTCTTCCTCTTCTTAAAGAATATCTTTTAGCATTTCATATAATATTTATTTGGTGGTGATGAACTCCTTTAGCTTTTTCTTATTTGTGAAGCTCTTTATCTGCCCTTCAATTCTGAATGATAATTTTGCTGGGTAGAGTAATCTTGGTTGTAGGTCCTTGCTTTTCATCACTTTGAATATTTCTTGCCACTCCCATCTGGCCTGCATAGTTTCTGTTGAGAAATCAGCTGACAGTTGTATGGGTGCTCCTTTGTAGGTAACTGTTTTTCTCTTGCTGCTTGTAAGATTCTATCTTTGTCTTTTGCCTTTGGCATTTTACTTATGATATGTCTTGGTGTGGTCCTCTTTGGATTCTTTTTGTTTGGGGTTCTGTGTGCTCCCTGGATTTATCAGTCCATTTCTTTCACCAGGTGGGGGAAATTTTCTGACATATTTATTCAAATAGGTTTTCAGTATCTTGCTTTCTCTCTTCTTCTGGCACCCCCATAATTCTGAAGTTGGTACATTTGAAGTTGTCCCAGAGGCTTCTTATACTATCTTCAACTTTCTGGATTCTCTTCTCTTCTTGCTTCTCCAGAGAAGTGTTGATTGTCGCTTTGTATTCCAAATCTTTGTCTTAGTTCTTGTGTTCCTCTAGTCTTCTATTGGGTCTCTGTATAATATATATATTTTTTTATTTCAGTAAGTGTATGCTTAATTTCTAGTTGGACCTTTTTCATATCCTCGAGGGTCTCGTTACATTTTTTGGCCTTTTCTAGGAAATTCTTGAAAAACCTTATAACCATGGTTTTGAACTCTATATCCAGTCTTTTGTTCTCCTCCATTTCTTTTGTTTGAGATCTTTTTCCTTGTCTTGGCATTTTCACTGCTTCCCTGAGTTCGTAGGATGGCTTTGTGTGCTTGGTGTCTTAAATGGTCGGGTAGATCAGCCTCCCTAGTTACCTGAGGTAGACACTCTTGGTGCTCCCCCTTGTGGACTGTGTGTACAGCTTTGTTGTAGTTAAATCTTGATTGTTGTTGGTATCACTGGGAGGAATTGACCTACAGGCCTATTGGATATGAGTATCTGATGTGTCTATGCCGGGATACCTTCTGTATTGGAGACAGTCTTTTTTTTATATATATATATATATTTTATTGATTTTGTACAGAGAGAGAGAAAGAGAGCTAGAAATGTCGATGAGAGAGAAACATCGACCAGCTGCCTCTTGCACTCCCCCTACTGGGGATGTGCCTGCAACCCAGGTACATGCCCTTGACCGGAATCTAACCTGGGACTTTTCAGTCCGCAGACCGACACTCTACCACAGAGCCAAACCGGTTTTGGCTGGAGACAGTCTTATAGGATCAGACTTGCAAAATTGCAAAAGCTTCTAAGTTCAGCTTGGATGGGATGGAGTCTCAGGGCTGAGCCACCAGTCTTGGCTTCCCATCGCCCTTGTGCACGAGCCTCAGACCTCTGCCTTTCGTGTCTTCCCTGAGTTTCCACCTGATAGTCCAGATTTCCCTTGTAAGAGCGTGGGTGCCCCAGGGGCTTGCCCTGAACTGGGTTTCAGTGCTCAGTGCAATTGGAACTGGGGATTCAGTGCAGTTAAGAGCTTCCGACTCCTTTCGCTATGTAGATGCCGCAGCAATCTTCGCGGTCAGACCTCTCTGTGTGCACTCACTTGCGCATTCTTGCTCCCAGTTCCCCTGAGTCTCTCAGTCTCTGAGTTGCTGGGTGCCTTTCTCTGCAGTCCAGACTCCACCTGTATGAGCCTGGGTTCATGGGTTTTCGGCTGGGGCTGGGGTTCAGTGCAGTTGGAACTGGGGTTCAATGCTGTCGGGGCTTCCTTTCCCCTCCCACCAGCACGGCACTCGGCTGCCCTTCCTCTCGGCACAAGTGTCTCCCTACCTCAGCCCTTTGCAGCTCTCAATCTGATTGTGAGCCTCTCTTCTTTCTAGTTGTAAATTTCCTGCTCAGCCAGCTTTCCTGTGGTTTTGGATGATGTCTGTTCTGTCTTTAGTTGTTATTTTGAAATTGTTGTTCGAGGCAGCAGTTTAGGCGCTTACCTAAGCTACCATCTTGGTTCCCCCCCAAAAAATGTGAACTTTTAAATTACATCTTCCTGACATAGTTTGAGGTCTGAGATTTCTAAAACTATGTTAAAATCACCTGGGCTTCTGGGTAGCATAGAATAAAAGAGTAGATATAAAGGCCTAAGAATCCTAAGATCTTATCTTTGAAGGAGAAATGTGCTCTATTATCTTAGCAGGTGATGGCTAAGTGAGTAGAAGCATTGTGAGCGCTCAGCAATTCTGCTGGAGACTCTTCTGGCCAACTTTTTTCATTATTCATTTACAATTCTCATTATTGGAAGCTAGTTAAACATTTTTGGGCTTTTAAGGATTTTATTGAAGTACTTGACTTTTTGATGGCCTGCCTTTTTTCAGCAGTGACTTAGCACATCTGCTCAGCAGTGTTTTGATTTTCGACATTCCTTTTAGCTTCTACAAGAACATTGCCTGCAGAATTTTTAGAAGCAGAATTATTCTCATTGCATCAGTTTTTATATTCTTGCTGGTGAAGTAGCATATGGAATAATTTTCCATGAGTTATAGCTATGGTCTACTTCTCTGAGAAATTTGCTCTATTCTTTGCTCATGTCAATGGCAATATATTCAGAGTATTCATTTGTTAGTTAAGGTTATCTATAAAATAGACTTTCTCTTTGTTTTATATGTTATTTTAAATTATTTTGTTTATATCAAAACAGACAGGAATGCTAAAAATTCACACACTGCAGATAGGCCCTTATGTAAAGTTCCATTCTTCCCCTCCCTCCTCTGAAGCTATTGTTTTTTTTTTTAATTTAATAAATATTTATTGTTCAGATTATTACAATTGTTCCTCTTTATCCTTTCATAGCTCCCCTCCACCCGGCTCCCATCCTACCCTCTGCCCTTACCTTCCTCCCTCTGTCCTCATCCATAGGTGTATGATTTTTGTGTAGTCTCTTCCCACACCCCTCATATCCACTTCTCCCCAAGAATTGTCAATCCATTCCCTTTCTATGCCCCTGATTCTATTATATTCACCAGTTTATTTTGTACATCAATTTTTTTATTCACTTAATTTTTAGATTCACTTGTTGATAGATATGCATTTGTTGTCCATATTTTTTATCTTTAACTTTTCCTTCTTCTTCCTCTTCTTAAAGAATACCTTGCAACATTTCATATAATACTGGTTTGGTGGTGATGAACTCCTTTAGCTTTTTCTTATCTGTGAAGCTCTTTATCTGCTCTTCAATTCTGAATGATAATTTGCTGGGTAGAGTAATCTTGGTTGTAGGTTCTTGCTATTCATCACTTTGAATATTTCTTGCCACTCCCATCTGGCTTGCATCGTTTCTGTTGAGAAATCAGCTGACAGTTGTATGGGTGCTCCCTTGTAGGTAACTAATTGTTTTTCTCTTGCTGCTTTTAATATTCTCTTTTGTCTTTTGCCTTTGGCATTTAATTATGATTGTCTTGGTGTGGTCCTCTTTGGATTCCTTTTGTTTGGGGTTCTGTGCACTTTCTGGACTTGTAAGTCTATTTCTTTCACCAGGTGGAGGAAATTTTCTGACATTATTTATTCAAATAGGTTTTCAGTATCTTGCTCTCTCTCTTCTTCTGGCACCCCCATAATTCTGAAGTTGGTACATTTGAAGTTGTCTCAGAGTCTTCTTACACTATCTTCATATTTTTGGATTCTTTTTCTTTTCCAGTTGAGTATTTTTTAGTTCTTTGTATTTCAAATCTTTGACTTGATTCTTGTAATCCTCTAGTCTGCTGTTAGATCTCTCTATATTTTTTTATTTCAGTCAGTGTATGTTTAATTTCTAGTTGGTCCTTTTCCATATTCTTAAGGGTCTCGCTAAATTCTTGAAAAATCTTATAACCATGGTTTTGAACTCTATATCCAGTCGTTTGCTTTCCTCCATTTTTTTCATTTGTGATCTCTTTCTTTGTCTCCACATTTTGGCTGCTTCCCTGAGTTGAGAGAGTGGCTTTGTATGTTAGGTGTCCTATAGAGTGCAGTGGCTCAGCCTCCCCAGTTACCTGAGGTGGACACTCTTGATGCATCCCTTTGTGGACTGTGTGCACAGTCTTGCTGTAGTTAAATCTTGATTGTTGTTGGTATCACTGGGAGGAATTGACCTCCAGGCTAATTGGCTGTGAGGATCAGCTGTGTCTAGGCTGGGATCAGCTGTATCTGTGTTGGAGATACCCTTATGAGACAAGACTTGAAAAAGCCTTTGTGCTCAGCTTGGGTGGGGCAGAGTCTCAAGGCATAGCAGACAGCAATGGCTTCCCCTGGGTCTCAGTGTCCCATGGTAATCTCTGCAAGCATCTCTGAGAGAAAGCATCCCTCAAGTTCTGCCTGCTGCCAGACAGTCCAGTTTCTCCCCAAATGAGTCTGGGTCCCTAGAGTCTCGCCTAGAACTGGAGTTCAGTGCATTCGGGAGCTTTTGTCTCCCTCCCACTTGAGAAAGTCAGCCATGTCCTCAGTTGCCTGACCTCTCTGCATACGCGCCTAACTATCTCTGCCTTCTGCAGTTCCTCTGAGTCTAAGTATGCTTTTCTCTTTCCTTCTAGTTGTAGAATTTCCACTCATCCAGCCTTCTTGGGGTTCTGGATGATGTCCATTTTGTTTTTTAGTTGTAGTTTTGAAACTGTTGTGTGAGGCAGCAGTTTAGGTGTTTATCTATGCCACCATCTTCAGAAGCTATTGTTTTCAAGTGTTGTTATTAGACTTATCATTGGTATATCTCATCCATCTAAATAAGAAGCTATTTCTTGAAATATCAACTTTGGAAATACAACTGTAGTGCCTCTATTATGAAAGGTAAGTATTTGTGCATATTATTCAATCCCTTTCTGCCTTCTCAATCATTGGTGTTATCATTATTATTTTATTAGTTTTTAAAGTAACTTTAAGCATTGTATATAAACTTAAATTTAATATTCTATCAAATTCAGATAACAGCTCTTGAGTTTCTACTAATGTAAGAGATGGTTATTAGCAACCTTATCAAACCTTTTAAAATCTTGCCATCTATAATTAAACCATCACATTATTAATATTGATAATATGCATTTGGTTCTTAAGCATGATTGGGTCTTCCATTGTATCTTCTGCTTTAGCTCTATCCATATCTAATTAATATTTCATGTATTATCTTTATTTAAATATATCAACATTTTTTATAAATTGAGCCTAATTAAGTTCTATTATTATTTTAATATTTTTAGCTTCAGAACCAATGGGGAGTTAGCATTCCATTTCTAAAGGTCCACTATAAAGACTTTCCTGTTAGCAGGTTATCACCAGAATTAGGTCAAATGAATTACCTTTTCTAAATCTTCATTAATTGCTGAAAAACATGCCATATTGTCATTTGCTTCATATGTGAATCCTGAGGGTTTTTTTTACAATTATTTTTTTATTGTCTAAAGTTTTACACGTCTCCTTTCCACTGATTGACACCGCCCCCCCCCCCCCCCCCATTCTTACAGTTATTTTTGTGTTGTTTTCTGTGGCATTCTTCCTGAGGAGTTTCTTATTGGAGCCTATTGGCTTTCTCTTATTTCCTGTCCCAAGTCATCGTTTTTGTCTTTCACTCTGTTTAACTGGCTCCTTTGTCTCTTAGCCTCTGGTTAGTATGAACTAGGGCCAGGTGACAACCTGACAGTTATTATCCAGACTGCCTGACATCCAGTATGCAGACCTCTAGTCACCAAAAGCTTGACCACTTGGGACCAGTTCAGAGGCTAAGGACCCAGGACTGATTCATTCAAGAATGCATTTTTACTATAGAAACCCTCAGTTTTTCTCTTTTTTTCACAACACTATGGGTATTGCCAAGTTGTGTTTGCTGTTTGCAAACCTTAAGACCTTTGAATAATTCTTTATCATTTATTTCTAAAAGAAAATTTTTTTTGTCAGCTAACTAACTATATTTTCAATGTGATTTGTTTGATGATAATTGTATTTCAAAGTTATTCTGTTAAGTTCATTTAATTTACATGATACGGATATGGATATAGCATTTAATAAGAATTTTAAAATAATTTGGGAAGCACTGACTTTGTTCCTATGGCAAATATTAAGTTGTATAAGTTGTGCTTTCGGACCCAGAGAATTTAGGAGTTATTGTAATTATGGTTATTTTATATCATGCTCATATTACTTAAAATGGACTTGTAAGTTCTTTCAGAAATTTTAGTGTACAAATTATTGTCTCATTATTTTGTAACATATTTTTTGCTTTAAATTTAAAGAAAAATTTCAAAAAATTATTTTTTAAATATCCAATTTTGACATTGGGAATGTGAGGAATGATAAAGAAACAGAAGATGATGCTTATATATAGTGTTTTACAACCCTTTACTAAACTAAAATATATCTATCATTATAGCAATATGTTATATCATTTCAAAGGTTATGCTTTGGGTCCTATTAGACACTGGATTCAAATAACAACTTCATTTTTTATTGTCTGTGTAAACTCAACAAGCTAGTTATTATTTCTAAGCTCTGGTTTCCTTATCTGTTAAGTAGCACAAATTATGCTTATCCATGGAGTTATAAGGTGTATGATATACGATATATGTAAGGCCTTATTGTTGACACCAACGTAACATAAGCACGTGATGTACATTCTCTTTATATCTGTTGTTCTTTTTGAACAGCTCCTTACCATAGATATTATTTTTAAGTAGTCAAAATTGCTGCATACACTTATTCAAAGATTTCTTATTGTTCTTTTAATATCTGTAAGATCTATAGTGATAACCTTTCTTTCAAAAATGGCATTAATCATTTTCATTGTGTGTGTGTGTGTGTGTGTGTGTGTGTGTGTGTGGGTGTGTACAGCCAGTTTGTTGGTATTTTCAAAGAAATAATTTTGGTCAATTTAAATTTTCTCAATTGTTAGTTTGTGTTTCTTTGATTTCTGCTCTTAATATTATTATTCCTTCCTCCTATTTACTCTTGGCTTACTTTTTTTTTTCTAGCTTCTTTAGGTAGAAGTTTAAAACATGGGATCAAACCTTATTCATTTTCTAATAGAGGCATTTGTCATTATCCATGTCCCTGTACAGTTGGTTTCAGCTGCATCCCCCATGTTTCATACATTGCATTTTCACTATTGCACCTTGAAGTCTACTTTGTCTGATATTCATGTTACTCCACTCTTTTCAGCCTGGCATTATGTTTCTATCCATTTACTGTCAGCCTGTCTGTCCTTTACTTTTAAAGTGCCTCTCTGTGGTTAGATTTTTTTAAAAAAGAAAATCCAATTAGATATCTAATTTTGTTAATTGTCATGTAGAGCCATACATATTTAATGCGATTATCAATATAGTTCTGTATTCTTTGCTTTCTCTTTGCCACCTTTGGGTTTCTCAGTTCTTTCCTTCTTGCCATCTTTTGATTAATTTTTGAACATTTTATTTTAAATTTAGTTATTGGCATTTTTGTCCATACTTTCTGGCATTACTTTTTAACTGCTTGCTCTAGGAATTACAATACACATTCTTAACTTTTCACACTTTACATAAAATTAATATTTTACTACTTCACATAAATTGTAAGATTTAAATGGAGCCTCAAAAGAAGAATGTGCCTTTAAAGAATCTTTAAGAGAATTCCAGGAAAACCATCACCTTTAAACAATAGGATTCTTAAGGGCATCATCCTACCCAGCCTCCCAGCCTGCGTGAGGCCCAGGGGGACCATCCTGGTGAGATTTGTGGATGTCATTTTAGTCTAATAGAGTGAACCACACTGAGTTGGAGACACAAAAAGCTTGGATGGAAAGGGATGATATTAAGTAAAAATAAAATACAACAAAGGAGAAGAGGCCTTGGAACCTCTGAATATATTGGGTAGACCTTGCCTACGTGGAACCTGGTTAGAGCAATGGTAGGTACAACTAAGCTTGATTATGGACATGCCTCCTACTTCCTTGAACGTTACAATGTTAAGCACATTGTCAACCCCAAGAATTTACTCTGTAAAGTAGACCACACAGAATAATCCACTGATTAGTTCATTTGTGGAGACACTATTTTAATTTCCTTCGTGTTTCTACTAGATCTTTACATTTATCAATAAATGCCGAAACCGGTTTGGCTCAGTGATAGAGCGTCAGTCTGCGGACTGACAGGTCCCAGGTTCGATTCCGGTCAAGGGCATGTACATTGGTTGTGGGCACACCCCTGGCAGGGGGTGTGCAAGAGGCTGCTGGTCGATGTTTCTCTCTCATCGATGTTTCTAACTCTCTATCCCTCTCTCCTCCTCTCTGTGAAAAATCAATAAAATATATATTAAAAAAATGATGGCCATGCCATTTGTGATTATGAACATCAGAGCATGCAGTTTAAAAGTTTCAAAACTGGTTACTAACATTTACTAATTTTGGTAAAATGTTGTGTCCTACTTTTCCCAAGACTAACAAGACAGTCAATAGCAGAGCTGGCTTCTATGGGGAAGACTAGAAATACCCATATTCTAAAGGGAATAGTCACATATGTAATATTAATTAGAACACAGATTATTCCAATGAAAATGTTCATAGCCTTTTGGGGATATTTGCTAAAGCCTACTTTTTTCTCTTGGTGGAGACAGAAGAGGCCATTTAAGTTTAAGCCTTGTAATCCTCCAGACACTCCTGGTGCACTCAGTAACATCATTTGGATGTGGGCAAGGTGTGTGCAGATCCAGAAGCGTTAACCAGAGCTGCATAACACACAGGAAACCTCATGGAAGTGTCCTCCTGCAGTTCACAAGGTGGAAAGATGGATGAGGTATAGCTGTAAAAAAGAAGGGACTGGTAAATCCTATTAGTTCACACATAAATAACAATAGAGGGACTCCTTATTTTTACAGGCTAGATCAGGGATCAGCAAGAATCCTATATAATAAAAGAGTAATATGCAAATTGACAGAACAGTGGAATGACCAGTTGCTATGACGTGCACTGACCACCAGGGGGCAAATGCTCAATGCAGGAGATGTCCCCTGGAGATCAGTGCGCTTCTACAGGGGGAGTACCACTCAGCCACAAGCCTGGATGATGGCTGGCGAGTGCAGTGGCTCCTGGACTGATTATGGGTGCAAACCGGGCTAAGACCCCCATACCTCTCTCTAGTGCATGAATATTGGGCACCAGGCCTCTAGTTTTCTATAAAGACCCAGGTAATAAACACTTCAAGATTTACAGGCCATATGGTCTCTTTTGCATCTCCAAAACTCTGTTATAGTGGGAAACTCCGACTCACAAGAGGAAATAAGTGGGCACGGCTGAGGACCTGCCTATCTTCTCCCAGACGGTGGCAGTGGGATTTGGTCTCCAGGCTCTCATTTGCCACGTCCTATGATAGCATCTTCCTGGGGTCTTTCTTTATCCCAGCCCCTGCCTGTCCCCCAGTGCTAATCACTCTTCACATTTCTATTTAGCTATAAATACATGTGCACCATTCCTTTGGTTTTTAAAATAATCTTATGTCCAATGTATACACCGAGTGGCCAGATTATTATGACCACCTGACACTTGTAGGCAAATTAGCTGTAACTGCATAGGATATGGAAGCCAAAGGCCTGTTCAAAAAAAAATTACCAAGGTAAAACATTTCCAATTCACACAGGGACACAAGGCTTGAACAGTTGAGCATTGGAAAAAAAGTCATGTGATCCGATGAATCATGTTTCCAGTTGCATCATGCAGATGGCAGAGTGAGAATTTGGCAGAAACAGCATGAAAGCATGCAACCCACATGCATGAGTACAACCTTTCAAGCTGGTGGGGGCAGTGTTATGATTTGGGGTATGTTTCCTGGAATGATTTAGGCCCTTTCATTTTTTGTGGAACAACATCTGAATAGCACAACATACCTAAGTATCATGGTTGATAAAGTTCATCCTATCATGTTGATGGTGTATCCCAGTGGAAATGGCTTCTTCCAACAAGACAATGCACCATGCCACAGTGCTCATATTGTGCAGGAGTGGGTTCAAGAACATGAGAGAGACTTTACCTTGCTTAGGTGGCCCCCACAATCACCAGATCTCTATCTAATTGAGCATTTGTGTGACAAATTTAAAAGAGCCACCAGGCAGCTGGTTCCACAACCATCAAATCTCACAGAACTGGACAGTGCTATTCATCAGGCATGGCGTCAGATTCCTCACATCACCTTTCAGCATCTCGTGGAGTCAATGCCAAGAAGAATCGCCACAGCATTGAAGGCAAAAGGTGGTTCAACGAAGTACTGATGGGGTGGGCATAATAATCTGGCCACTCAGTGTATATGTTAAATAATATATTGTTTACTTTTTCTTGGTTTTGGGCTTTATAAAATTGTACTGTACTCTTTCATAAGTTTTACTGTAAAAACATGGTAAATTATGAAAACATTTTAAAGAACTGGTATTGTTGATGATGACAGTTATTTAGTAGTATTTGCCTATAATATATCTTGGCATTTGGTTCCCATTTGCTATTCACTTTAACTTAGTTTTTATTCATTAATAAAAATTGAATAATTTTTTTAAAAGCACATTGGTAGGAACAATAAACGCAATGTAATGGGTGGAAGTTTTTTTTTTTTTTTTTACATAAACTAAGATCATTTAAGAATAGAATCAATTATGCACAAAAGTTCATATAATGACAAGGTTACAATTTGATTATTTTCATGCTTCCACTTTATTCCAGTCACGAGCTAGATCTCCTTTAACCATTTCAGTAGCAATATATTGCAATAGTCACTTGAAAAATTGGAGTGAATCCATAGCTTACTGGGATTCAGTTCACTCGTAAGATATTGCTTTACCACTACAGTAAAAGACAGGAAAACCTGAAGGATCGAATTCGGACTCATTTTCTTTTTGTCTCTAAAAGTTTACTGTCCCTCTTTCGCTCACCCTGCCCTGTCCCCGTGCAGAAAGTGCCTCATTTTAGCATGTAATCAAGCTCATGGGCAGCAGCTGGGGCCACTGAAGTCAATTTTTGGGAAACTGAGTATCCAGGAACAATGTAAAATTGAGCACAGCCTAAATCTACTCAAGGCATGTGCTGTCCAACTATACTTTCTATTTACTTCTAACTGACTGCAAAAGCCCACGCTACTAACGGCCAAATGTTAAGCATTACAGAAGCGAAAAATACAAATCAAATGTAATTGATGTGGAAACTATGGGACCACAATGGAGTGCTAACACTCCGAATGGCAACTTTAAATAACTGCTCTGAATTGGCCTGTTGCCATAGGGTTAATGATGGCTCCGCAGCCATGGCTGGGTAATTTTACAGCCTCTCTGTGTTCTGTCTGCAGCATTTAATGTGATCTCCGTTTTAGGGCTCTGATCTCCTGGCTGAGAATATGTAGTGTGAATGCGTCAGTAGAGTTTAATGAACGTATAAAATAGCATGTGGCAAACTGGAAGATTAATTGGGAAGGGTTGGGGGGGCGTGTCATGCAGATTGTTAATGATTTTAAAAACATTTTTCATTCAGAGAATTTCTTCCTTGACTTGCTTGTTTTCCAAAAGAGCTCAATGTGTAATCATTTCCCAAGATTTGCTTTTCTCAAATATTAGTCTTAGAAGAAGAAAGATAATTGGCTCCTTGGGTTTAACTCTGAAATATTTCCAGGCTCATTCAGAGACAAAGAAAGATTTTGCTAGTGTTCTTTAGGAACATTACACATTTTTTTTCATTTTTCTTCTTTCTTTTCAGCAAGAACAGAGTCAACCAAATATGTAGCTATCTGTTATGTGACTTTAGGACATGTGAAAAGTACTCTTCAGTCATACAAATTTCTTCCTTATTGGTTGCCTAATCTCCGGCATTTTATAGTTAGAAAACCTTTGCTTTAGTTTTAGACTTCCAATGCCCTGGAAGTAAAAATATTAAGTGGTCATTTATAATAATAAGCAATTCTTTGCTCTTACCTCGAGTCAATCTTTAGAACAACCATGGCTTATATGCATTGAATACCATCTTATAGATACTTCCTGTCTTATCTCATTTCCTCCTCATCTTAGTGTTATACATTTGATAATTATATTATTTCAATTTTTACAGGCAGGGAAACTGAGGCTCAATAAGTAAACAGTATTGCTCAAGGTCAGAGAACTAATAAGAGACAAAACTGAGGCTCCTGTTCAGGGCTCTAGCTCCAGTGCTTGGTGTTAAGTGCTTCCCTGTGATGCAGGGGCTGGGGGAAAGGAAAACAGAGCATTTATGCACTGATAGGGCCACTCCAGTGGGTAATGGTTGGGAAGGGACAGATACAGGCGCTGGCATGTGCTCCTGGCTTCCCTGCTGTTTTTGTTTTATCTTATTTTTGGTGAGGCTGGTTCAGGAGCAGGCACAGAATGAGGCTCAGCTATTGTAGGATGTACAGGGGTTTTAATACTATAAGTTATATTGATTAGTGGGCCATGAATTCAATTGAGTGGATTATTGGCAGCATTTTGGTGGTGACTGGCACAATCTTAGGAGATTTTATTAAAATATGCAATTACCCATATTGTGGGAATTAAACAGTGTTAAGGTCCAATGTTTATAAAAAGAGGATTTCCCAAAGTGTTTACTCATAGGTGTGTGCAGATATATGTGTGACAAGGGTGCTGGGAGGCCTGCTCAGCCTAGCGCCCACTCCATCCCTGTGAGTGGCAGCTTGCAGTGCCGGGTTATCCTCGCTCCCAGGGCAGACACCCGTTAATTCCATCAATTCATGTAACTCTTCCCAGAATTCCAGGTTCTTAGCCTACGTCAGGCAGCCTGTAAGACTTACAGAGGAAGAGTCCTGTGGCCAGCATGTTAATAAACCAAATAGAAGAGAGGAGAAAATGTAAGAGAGTGTCACAGGGACTCCTAGCACAAACATGCACATTAGAACTAATGCCGTGGCCACTTGCAATATGTGTGCGAGACAGAAAACTGGAGGGAAGGACGTTATAAATGCCAAGCGTTGGCTAAAAAGAGCTCTGACCTTTGACTCACTGGAACCTCATCGAGTCTGCGACGTGTGGTAGTCATAGCTAATTAATGCCTGTAAGACCCTTTCATTCTACGTATATGCGTCCTTAAAGCTAATGTGAGTTATTCTTAGGCAGCATAATTTTGGATCCCAGTTTTTTGTTTTGGAGGCAAACTGTAAAAAACGAAGACCAGTGAGCTGTACTTGGCAGCCAGTGGAAGGTTCATTATTCTCATTAGAGGTCTTCACTCTGAAATGGTTTGTGTGGAGTGAAATGAAACCATGTTTCTACCCATTATAATTCCCTTTAAGATAACCTTTTGCCTGACACTTCATTGCAACGTCCTAAGATTTCTCTTACTATTTTTTCTTTTCCTTAAAAGTCTTTGTTATGGTTTTATCTGTTGGTTCTGCCTTGATATCACATTAAGTCTCACTTAATTTATATTCTTGAGGTTATTTAAAATAGAGAAGTATACTTTGAGGCATAGAAAAAATTCACATATTCCAAAAGGCCACTATAAATTATTCTTCACTGAAACTTAACTAGATGTCAGCATCCAGTTAGTTGGCCTGTGGTTTCAGAAACCTTTTTGTACTTCTTGACATGGCCTTGCCCTTTATTTGGGACTTCCCAGGAAATGTTTCAAGTAGTAAAAGAATTTGAAAGTCATTTAGTTTTTCTCAAATTACTTCACTTCATGTATTAGAAATAGCATTTATTTACAAGTAAAATGTAGCCATATATTCTAGTATCCTTACCCTCAACTTTTGCCATTGATTCATTAATTTAACAGGTAATGACTGACATATACTATATTTTTCCAAGGTCTTGTATGCATGCACAGAAGCATAAGCAATAGAAGCAAGACGTTAGGGGGTGAGGGCATGTATGGCGTGGTGTAGGCGGGCAATGGGGAATATGGACACATGTGTAATACCTTAATTAAAAAATTGAAAAAAAAGATGCTTTTTTTTTTTTTTAATCATTAGACTGAAAATTGAGGGGTGTCTTATACAGGGAAGTTAGCTGAGGAGGGAGCTGAGCGGGTGAGTAGCTGCCTAAACTTTGTCAAACAGGTTTCCTCCAATCACCAGCCTTATTGTTACTGATGTCAGCTGGTACCATAATTGGAGGTGGAGGTGGGGATGGAGAGTGCGCAGATGCAACAGGGACCAGAGTGTTCTGAGCCCATAAAGATGTCAAAAATAAAAAAGATAAATCTGGTAAGTGATTGTCTTCCTCTGCAAAATTCAAACTGAATGTAATCAGCTATGCAAAAGAGCATGGAAATAGAGCTGCAGAGAGACAATTTGGACCTTCTCCCACTGAGTGTATGATCAGACAGTGGAGAAAATAAGAACAACTTCTTAAAATGCCAAAAAAAGAAAAAAGAAAAAAAGAAGGACTTAAGAGGAAAACCAGCAAAATGGGCAAACTTGGAGCAGAGGCTTAAAACTTGGATTACGGAGCAGTGCCAGGGTGGCTTCTGTGTGTCAAACAAGCTTATTCAGTGTCAGGCAGGAATGTTTGCAAGTGAAATGAACATTGTTGATTTTTACAGGAAAGGCAAATTGGAGCTTCAATTTCTTGGGAGGAGAAGGGTTAGCCATGAGAAAACAAACAAAGGTAGCTCAGAAAATGCCACCAGTTTATGAGCATGATCTCACATACATGAGTGGCCAGATTATTATGATCTCTGAATTCATAATAAGCTGGCCACTCAGTATATATAAATATAAATTAGAGGCCAGGTGCATGAATTCCTGCATGGGTGGGGTCCGGCCAGCCTGGCCAGGGGGAGGAGACATGGGTGGTTGGCCAGCCTGCCTGCAGGTCGAACTCCTGGTGGAGGGGACAATTTGCATATTAGCCTTTTATTATATAGGATATACATTGAGTGGCCTGACTATTATGTGTTCAGAGATCATAACAATCTGGCCACTCAGTGGATATAGACAGTGACTCAGAAGACAGCAATGATACAATAGCAGTTGGAGAAAATGGCATGTCTGGAACTAATAGTGATGAAGAAGAGAGCAGTGATGCAAAGAGACTGAATAAAGTGATATGCTGCCTAATATCATAGTGCTGTATGAAAACATTACCTGCGGTAACCACTAAATAAAAACGTGTCCTGTTTTATGTTTAAAATACTGATTTCTTAATTTGGGGTTGGAAAAGTGGGGGGCATCTTATTGTATACACAAAAAAATGCGGTACTATGTGTAAAATAAAATGAGATGCAAATATGCAGATCATGGCCTGCACTGAGAACATCTGGGACGTAGTTGGGAAGGAGGCAGTGCGATGCAGGGCTTTAAGTGTCACGAAGGAGGTGAGCTTGGACGCTGCAGGATCCCTGGGAAAACAGCCAGGCTACAGGGTGCATGTGCAGGCAGGGCATCCTGGAAGAGAACAGGGGATGTGAGTCTTGAAGTGTCAAGGAGGACTTAATTGGGTAGAGGGATGGTGGGAATGGGAAGAGGGGAAAGAAGTAGATGGGAGGTGTGGGAAAGAACACAGGTGGCTTTTACAGAAGGGTTTCAGCAAGGTTACATCACAGGGTTGGGGGTGAAGGTGAGGAAAGATGACTTGTAAGAGATAAGCACGAACTAAATCAAGAAAAGTCTTGTTATGCTGAGGAGTGTGGCACTTTAAGGTGAAAGAAACAGGGGAATGGCATGGACAATGTGTGTCTCATTAGGATGGCATTATAATGGAAGATTTATGAGGACAAGATCAATACATTTAATTATTTCAATGTGAAAAAGCTGCGGGTCCAAAATAAAAAAGGCTAAGGAGCAAGTTAAACTGGGACAACTATTTATAATAAATGTGACAAAGGTTAATCGTTTCAGTATTTAAAGAATTCATTCAAATTGGGAACAACAGCAGTGAGATCCTTATAGATAATAGTGTGACACTAATAGATAATTAGGAGATAAAATAGGTCAACAAAGTTATCAGTATGCAAATTAAAAGAACTGGGAGGTCTTAGTTTTTGCTTGTCAAATCAGGAAACTGTTGAAACAAGTATTATAATCAGACTAGCTGGAGCTAGTAAAATGTGGAGTAAAAGGAATTTTCATGCTTTGCTGGTGGGAGCATAAATAAAAAAATATTTGTGGATGCAACTGTATATATTGAGTTTGCAAATTGACCACATTCGATGACCGGGGGATCTCTTATATCGGATTTTTAACCAAACAAATAATCTGAAGTATAGAATGGGCTGTTTGATGCTTGAATGAGATAACTCATTTGCAATGCATCGTGTATGTCCTGGCACATATAAGCACAAAGTGACTGCTGCTATTATTATTGGCACACATACGGGCCATTAAGCATAATCAAAAGGCATTTCCAATAGCATTTAGAATAGTGTGGTACAGAGAATAACAGAGATTTAATTTGATTCACTGCATTATATTATTGTAAAACAGTCCTTGGAAAATAAGTTGATAATCATGATAAAAACTAGACATCCTGAGACTTTTTTGAATATAGAAGGATTTCTTATAGGATTGTAAGTAATGTTGCATTTGGCCATTAATGAAAAGTCATGCAAGTTTGAAGAGAAACTTGAAATAAAAAGTCTAGCATTTAACAAGATAAAGGGGAATGGGATATAGACTCTCCAACAAATATGTGCTGCCATCTGACGTTATCTGAAAAATGGAAGAATTAAGGTAAGATCTGAGGCAATTTTTCTGATGGTCAAGAGGCTGTAACCTAGCTGGATGCGGGGGAGTCGAAAGCAAACTTATAATCGAGTGGTAGAAAGGGCTTAAATTGTACTGCTCCAAACTGCATGGATTTGGGACAACCCTCCCCCCCTTTTTTTTCTCATTTAAAATGATGTTTTCAGACTTAGAATTGCACAATGAATCAGACTAACTCAAATTATCCAGCAAACAGCAATTGACATTTGGTAAAATATACACGGTTGCAAGTTTCAATGTTCAAGGCTAATTTTTCTTTTCAGATGCGTTTTTCCTAAAGAACTGTGATGTGCACAGCACGCACAGCGGATGAAGTGGGAGGGAGAAATTGAACTATTAGGTGGGATCCCACCTATGCACTTACCAGAAAAGAACACACCTGCCTATGCATTTACCAGAAAAGAACACTCCTGCCTCGTTTGTGGGCACGTAATTGCTGCCACCATGGAGCTGCTTTGAACTTGAAATGCACCCAGGGTAGATGGGGAAGGGAGGGGGAGGAATCATTGGTCTTCTGAGCCCCCTCCATCCCCTCCTTTTCCCTCCTTTTCTTCTTTCTTTTTCAATATTTCAACTTAGATTCCTGGCTTGGCAGACCTGACTGTGAGATTGTCTTGCTTAGGAAGAGTTGGAGAGCCTAGCACTGTCCCAGGTATTCCGGAGGATTTTGAAACATATCTGGATGAAATGATGTCATTATTCTTGTGATGAGAGCATGAGCTGTAGAGGGAGGTGATCCTGGAGGGTCCCCAGTTCTCCTGTGAATCACAGCATCAGCTGTGTGACGCTGTCCAGTCAGTGTCGCTGAGTCTGTTTCCTCACCACAGATTGAATTCTATAAGGCCCAGCTTGCATATAGCTTTGCCATATAGTAAATGCTTAATATTTGGTGCCAAATATTATACCCCCAAACAAACAAATACACAAACAAATACTTCTTGGATTCCATGAGAGAAGATCTGATGCATAAAGAATGATTATCAACCTTTTTTGTCACCTAGTATGTGGCTCAGATGACAGTCACAGAAGCTCTCTGCAAAGGTGAAAAGAATCTATCTATTTTAAGGTGTCTTTTTCCCTCTTCCTCCTCCTCCTCCTCCTCCTCCTCCTCCTCCTCCTCCTCCTCCTCCTCCTCTTCCTCCTCCTCCTCCTCCTCCTCCCCTTCCTCCTCCTCCCCTTCCTCCTCCTTTCCACCACCATCATCACCTTTTCTCCTTCCTCCTCCTCCTCCTTCTTTTCCTCCTACTCCATGGTCTTCGGTTGAGCTGAAATCCTCCCACTTCTGTCTGAAGTCTGTGCCTGTGGCCATAGAGCAAGCCCAATCCTCTACCCAGGTCAGTAACTCCTCTTCACGGGGTTAGGGCGTAGAAGCCACCATGCCACCGCTCATTTTAATCATGCTTATTGCAACCCCTGCAGAAAGAAAAGAAAATGTGAGCACCATCTCTGAACCCAGAGCCATCCTGGCTATATCAATTTCTTTCTTCTCTCTCTCTCCTCCCTCCTCTCTCTCTCTCTCTCTCTCTCTCTCTCTCTCTCTCTCTCTCTCTCTCTCTCTTTCTTGAAAAAGCCAGAACTTTAAGGCCAGGCACTTAAAATCATGCATTATGAATTCATATATGTTTGAAGTGATTTAAAAGTATAATTTAAGAAACATAATTTACCTTCTCTGATCATATTTTATTATATTTCACAGTTGTTTAAAACATGTACCATAATTATTAAAAATTACAAGTTTAGATTTCAGATACATATTAAAATATCTTTTAAAAATATTTTATTGATTTTTTTACAGAGAGGAAGGGAGAGGGATAGAGAGTTAGGAACATCTATGAGAGAGAAACATTGATTAACTGCCTCCTGCACACTCCCTACTGGAGATGTGCCTGCAACCAAGGTACAAGCCCTTGACCAGAATCAAACCTGGGACCCTTCAGTCTACAGGCTGACGCTCTATTAACTGAGCCAAATCGGTTAGGGCTTAAAATATCTTTTACTTTTTATTTTTTAAAATTAAGGTATTATATGTGTACATATCTTACCAAGTCAAAATATCTTAATCATAAGACTATCATTATCCTAATTAGCAGGCAAATGCAGCAGGTACATTTGTCATTTAATACAAAGAACAGGTCATATCCACATGTGATTGATTACCTTTTAGGCTGTAGTCTGACCTGGTCAGGTAGCCAGTATGTACCTCATATGGCTTCCTGGGTCATGGCTATTCTGGATCCCATGTTTCCTTTTCAAAGCAGAAGGGGAGAGAATTACTACAATACAGAAACAGAGCAAAGAATGTTTGCATCTAATTGATTTTCTTTCCAGTTTCCCTCGAGTCAAGGTCAGCTATGTTCTTAACTGGAGAATTCACTTTCTGAGTTGTTATATATGGATTTTCTCGGTGGAACATTCCTACATTTTTTCAACCCATATTCGTGTTACATGGATCCTTTCTTGCCATGGTCAGCTTTCTTGGAGAAAGACTCCTGTGGGTCGTAGCCTTTTAGCAGATGGCAGGTGCCCACTGTATCCACAGGCACCTGTGGGTCGTGCACAGTGGGTGGGGCTCTCTCTGACTGGAACTTCCCGAGCCTCCCTCTGTAGCACCCGCTGCACTCAGGTCTGAGCCTCACGGTTTGCTTCTGGGGAAAGCTAATCTAAGTGACCCCTCTTCAAGTACTTGCCTGTGCACTTTGTGTTCAAACATAGGATTATTTCCTTTCCTGGGATCTTCAGAGGCTGGCAATGTTAAGATATAAAAGGTTTTTATGGGGCCATGTTAAGATTTAAAAGAAACTTGACCCTGAAGGCAAAGGGAAGTCCCTGAAGGGTTTCCAAAAAAATAGACCTGCAAGATGAGATGTGCTTTGGGGCTGCAGTTGTGGGTAGGGCGGAGAAAGGCAGCGCCGAGGGGCACACCCACCGAGGTGCCTGATCCCAGGTCCAGGCGGGGCGGGTGGCTGAGTGGGGTGATGGAGGCATGTCCCAGTGACACAGGAAGAGTGTGGTTTGAGACACGCGTGGAGTGGAGCTGACAGAACTCGGCTCTTGGGGTTGAGGAGATGTGGAAGGTGGGGGAGTAACTGGTTGGATATTGGGGCCATTTTTCTGGAGAAAGTTTGGGAAGAGAAGCTTTTTGTTTTTGACATGTTTGTGAGCCTGGGGAAGCATTTGCTCTTTTAGACAGAATGTAAGTAAAACCTGTTTATTAAAGTTATTTGTAACTTTCGTTTTATTTGTTTGAAAGTGTCTTCCATTTTCTTTTCATTACATCGCACATGCATCCCTTTTAGATGAGTTGGATTTGAATGTTTTCTGATATTAAAAACTATCTCGGGATGTCCCCCTTGGACTAATTTCCATTTGTCTGTCAGCTTGTGCCTCTTTGGTCCCAGGAGAGAAGGCACAGTGCTAGCGATGTGAAGCTTGGTGATAAGTTTGAAACGGATAAAATAATCGCAATGTGTGTGGCTGTAAGAGAATGGTGTGCGCACAGCCATCCTATAGAGAACGGCTGGGGAGCTGGAGAAGGAAACTTGTTTGGGAGTAATTGAAAACTGCTTCCTGCAGGCAGTGCTCTCCTACACGCTCAGGGCCACTGCCCATTGTTCAGCCTGCAGGTCCAGCAGCCAGCGGCCCAGGGACCAAGTCGCTGCTGGACAGAGCCCCTCGTACCGCATGGTCTGTGCAGCAGATTCGCTCTCAGATCTCCCCTGATTAACTGAGGAACTGACATCACCTTTTCTCTCTGAATAAAGGTAGATCAGCAACGGGGAATGCAAGTTACCCATGTTACAACTGTGACTTACCTTCATACTACTGAGGTCGGAGCTCATGGGAAAAAGATATCTGACAAGTTTTTGTGTGGACCAGAAAACCTCTTTTTTTTTTAAAATTCCGAGGCTTCGAGTGCTGGACAGGTCATGATTTGGCACATATCCCAGACTTTGACCAGCTAGACCAGGGGTCTGCAACCTTTAAGACATAAAGAGCTACTTGGACCCATTTCCGAAGGAAAAAAAAAAAACCTGGGAGCCGCAAAATCATTGTGACATTTAAAACAAATATAACACTGCATATATTGTTTCTTACCTTAATGCTATATACCGTGCAGTTAGCTGTCAATCTGAAGAAAAAAAGGACTTTTTCACTTAACAATGTAAAATATATTTTTGCAAATTAATAGCTAATTAAAATATTTAATTTACCTGGTTAATGGGATTTTTGCTTCTGAATCTCAGTGCACAGTGTCTGCACATCAGGGCTGTAAGACGTTACCTTCATTTTCACACAGGCTTGCAAGTTGTCATCTGTGAGGCGTAATCGATGTTTGTTTTTAATATAGTTCATGTTGGAGATGTGGAGCCGAAGATCGACAGGACTCCAAATGCATACTTTTTCATGTTTATATAAGTGTTGGGGATGGCATTCCATGTTTCAAATACAATTTTGTCCTGTTTGGGAAGGTTTTCAATATCACTCCATTTATGATTCTGAGCCAGAATGGCCTTCTGACGGGCAACATCCTCAAGAGTAGCGGTCAAGCATTTGAACTTGGACACCCATATATCTTTGTCGGCTGTATCAGCCAGTTCCATCTCAAGATCAGGTTGACTTACACCTGCAAATGCAGTCATATTCAATAGGGAAGGATCGATTGCCAGGGGAGTGACAGGGAAGGATAATGTGGTTTTTTCCTCTCTGAACTCACAGAATCGTTTCCCAAATGAACTTTGCATTGTGGTGACTGCAGACTTCAAATATTCCAAATTTATCGCATCATGACTTTGTTTGAACTCTCTCAAAGAGGGAAAGTGAGACAGTGTACCTCTCTGTAAATCTTTGACAAACACTGTCAACTTGTGCTCGAATGCCAAAACCTCCTCCAGCATGTGCAGGGCTGTGCCTCCTTTCCCCTGGAGGGTTGTATTTAGTGTGTTTAGATGTGCTGTCATGTCTACCATAAAATGTAATTTTTCCAGCCACTCTGGTTGTTCCAGCTCAGCAAAAGTAAGTGATACAGCTCCCTGTCCCCCCTTCCCCCCCTCCCACTATAGGCCCTGCGGAGCTCAGGCAAAGCTTCAAAAGAGCCTCCTGCGGCTCTGGAGCCGTAGGTTGCTGACACCTGAGCTAGACCCTCAAATGCCACTGAAAATCCAGAGCCCCGGGCAGCTCTTCAATGAGTCAGGATTTAGCTACTTACTCAGTTTTTTGGCAAGAGTTTCTAGCATGTCAGCTGGACAGTCTCCACTCTGTGTTTTTGATCTTGTAAAGTCAAATTGCCACATCCCTGTCTTCGATCCCATAATTTCCTTTCTCATGTTTATAGCTGCTTTCAGGTTGGAGTGGTATGTGTCTGTTGCAGCTGATTTGCCGGCGCTCTGGCTGGCCTCAGAAAGGACACGGCGAATTCGTGGAGCAGCTGGCACGTCCCCACCATTTCCCAGAGACTCTGGGCACAGATAATTTGTCGGGAACAGAATGTGAAGAAATATAAAGCGGAGTGGCTGTGGAGATAGTGAGGCAGGAGACATGAATGAGTGTGGGCATCAGGGGGAGGACTGAGGATTCCGAGGCATCTGGAGCTGACCCGACAGCAGCGAGCAGCCCCTGAGCACAGGAACCACACACTGAACCACGTCTCAGAGGAAGCCCTGGAGGTGGTGCCTGGACGCACTACCCTGGGAAAAACCAGGAAGCCACACATCAACATTGTATGGACAGGTGAAAGGAGATTTTAATGATTGTTTTTAAAGATTTCTCTGCTTCAATAGAAGATGATTGAAGGTAAAAATAATTTCCCCCCCAATTTTTGAACAATTTGAAAGCAAACAGATTTAGACGGTCTTGAGAAAATTTAAGTGATGAGTTTAGGGTTCTATTGATTTTCATATTTCATTATCCATTCCAGATTTCTAGATTTCTTTATGCCATGCTTCTGTCTGCCTCAGTGACATAGATCTCTACATTCAGGGAAGCTTGGGAAGGTGCACTAATCTTGGTGATTAAGAATCCAAGGCTCCAGAAAGGAGAACCTTCCTCTTTCTTTTATTTTTGGACCCCAAGTTTATTTCACTTGCCTTTGCCTGATGAGAGATACATCATTGCTTCCCCAGGTAGACAAGTTGTCACTCAGCCTCCACCTCTGCCCCTGACTGTGGCACCACAGGCTACTGTTGTGTGAAGGTTGAGAAGGAAAAAAAAAACCTGGGAGCACTGGTCATTCCTTCTATCCAAAATATTTTCTTTTAGATGGAAAATCTAAAAGATTTTATTTATTTATTCTTTTATTCTTTTATTTATTCTTTTAGATGTGTGGCTTCCTGGTTTTTCCCAGGGTAGCGCGTCCAGGCACCACGTCCAGGGCTTCCTCTGAGACGTGGTTCAGTGTGTGGTTCCTGTGCTCAGGGGCTGCTCGCTGCTGTTGGGTCAGCTCCAGATGCCTTGGAATGACCTTGGCACTGGTCATTCCTTCTATCCAAAATATTTTCTTTTAGATCTTCTCATGTCCCAGTCTTCACAGCATCACTCTTAAAAGGCAGGAATGGAAAATGTTTGTTGAATACCTACTATGTTCCAGACACTGAATACTATTTACACACATTTTCTCAATCCTTATTTCAAGCTCATGAGAGTTTTTCTTAATATTCCTACTTATTAAAAAAATCCATCAAAACCCCAAATCCCTGAATACTAGAGAGATCCCCTAACGAGCAATGATGAAGCCTAGATTTTGAAATCAGCTGCTTTGAGTCCATTCATGATTTTTCATGTTACCATTTTGCTAGGAATGTATTTTTTTCTTAGCTATTTATCATCAATCAATGTGTTAATAGACCTTTTTAAAATTTATACTTGCTTTTCCCCCCTATGATAGTTAGAAATAAAATTTCTCATCTATTACTATTTCATAACTATTTTTTTTAAAAAAAAAACATTACTTATAATTCACTCACACTTCATGAGTTATAGATCCCAGGATTGTCATTGAATCATCTGGAATAACTTCTGGTCATTTATAAACTGTTACTTCTTTAAAAAAAAATAAAAAAAAATAAAAAGTTTTAACTCATGCCAGGAACAGTTTTCAACACTTCACAGGTACCCTATCCTTTAGTTATCTGCCAAACCCTATGATATAGGTATTATTATTATCTTCACTTTATAAATGAGGAAACAGTGGAGGTGATTAACTACTAAGCAGAAGGGCCAGAATCAGACATGGGCCACCTGTTTCCACTGTCTACTTGCCTAATATCTATGCTCTCCTGCTTCTTCCTCATTCATTGGCTCCTTACTCTTTTTAGTTCTGTCTACAAAATATATCAACTTATGTCAGTTTTCATTTCTCAAGAAGGATATTAGGACCAATCAGAGAAACACTGTGGTTAAGTTTTGAAACAGAAACAAATATTTAAAGTATCTTTAGGATTTTGCTTCTTCTATATCTGCATTATGGGAATGGTATATCCTTTAGAGTAGGCCTTCAATAAGAGTGCAAATTCAATTCGCATTTACTTAGTCTTGACTTGAGCTGTGGTAACGGGCATTGCCTGTGCTTGGTGTCTGCATCTTCCTCTGAGTCTCTGATCTTTCAGATAAAAAGGTGGGGCAGAGTGGTGGTGGAAGGACAGATTCTGCCACCCCTGAACACTCCAGTGACAGTGACCAGATCTCATCTGAATTCCCAAGGTGTTTGGGTCTTAAAGTTGAAAAGGCTGAAAGGAAAGGAAAATGGCGGGATATTTTGCATGTAAACAGGATATGGAGGCTTCCCATGGCGAGTCAACTGAGCTCTGTTTAAAGACATCTTCTGTCTGTATTTGCAAAGATAGCTTACACAACATTTGTTTAGTTCTTCTGTTGCCTCTCACTCCTTTGACATAGTTGACCTTCAAAATGTGCATCAGATCAGCTGTCTCTTTGCGTAGCGATTAGCCCTTGTTTTCAGAAAATGCAGCTCAAAGTATTTTAGAGGCTTCCAATGGCATTAAGAACTTTGTTTTCTGTACGTAAATTGCACAGAAAATGGTCTTTAATTTTTCTGATCCGATGCTGGAAATAAATTCCTGTGTATTCTTCCCCATCATTCTGAGAATATGTGGGAAATGGTGCATAATTCAACAAATGGGAGGATTTAATGGTGATTCTATTTCCTTTTTGTGCTTTGAAATGTCTTAACATTATAGCCATTTCTGATTTTGAAGCGTGATGAAGTTTTAATTCAAATAAAACAGTAATCTCGTTTGACTTTTCGTTCCATTGAGAGCTTGTGCAAAGGGAAGACAGCTTACAGCAGATACTGTCCTGGAATTTGGTTCCTGACCTCAGCTTTGTATCATGGGTACTGACTCCTCCCGTTCCTGGGATCCAGGTTCCTCTTCCCGATTCTCCCTCTGTTCAGCTTCAATCTCCGTTAAACACATCTGGGAATGCACTCATCACCAGGCAGCTGCCATTCCTCCACTTCTATGCACCTTCAAAAACAAGGTCGCAGAACAGGTGTAATGAACTGAACACAGTAAGAAAGCATTCAGTCTGTAGAATGGATGTGAGAGTCCATCATTCTGCTAAATCACTGAATTTTGAAATGTCTGTGCCAATAAGCAAACATAAAAAAAATCCCACATTATAATGAAATTGCTGCATTTTTCTCTTTTCCTTCTCTTCCCAAGACTTCCGTGTCACTTCCTTATTTATAATCTTTCAATATCTGCCCTTATTAGACCTTTCAACAATCTCCTCTTATAATGCGAGGGCTGGTGTGAGCTGGTCCCTGCCTCCTCTTAGGATTTTCTCTGTATTCATCTACACACTGGCCCCATCAGTAGGCATGCTAGCTCTGACCTGACTGAGGGTCTTGGCACTGGTCATTCCTTCTATCCAAAATATTTTCTCTTAGATCTTCTCATGTCCTAGTCCTTACTATTCTGGTTTCAGTTCAAATATTACTTTCTTAGGTGTTCTCTATCCATTCTCTTTAGAGGAACCCTAGGCCACTTTACCTACTTAAAATCATTTTGCCTACTATTCCCCTTGCTCAAGTCTTTTCTCCCACTATGTTAAATTCCATGAGATCAGGAATCTTTTTAAAAAAAAATATATTTTATTGATTTTTTACAGAGAGGAAGGGAGAGAGATAGAGAGTTAGAAACATCGATGAGAGAGAGTCATTGATCAGCTGCCTCTTGCACACCCCCTACTGGGGATATGCCCGCAACTAAGGTACATGCCCTTGACCGGAATCGAACCCGGGACCCTTCAGTCCCCAAGCCAACACTCTATCTATTGAGCCAAACCGGTCTCGGCAGATCAGGAATCTTTTAATGCATGTTAATCCTTGTATTCCTGGCTTCTAGAATCTGCCCTGGCACATAGTTAGTGCTCAGTGAACACTGGAGTGGGTGAATGGCTGAGTAGTCACAACACAACTTAGCAGTTAGTGGCTGCAGGAATCAGCTTTGTACTGGGGTGGGATCTATGCTAAGGTTTTAAACAGCTTTCATCAAAAGAGGCGATAGAAGAAAAATGGTTTTAAATAACCTACATTTATTATTTGAATGAGGCACTGACAAGGATCTTCTGGAAGAAATAAAAATTCACAGAACAGTGCAAAGAGCAAAAGGGATACTTAACATTTGTCATGTTAGGTGCCGGTACCTTCGAGAATTGAAGGGGAAGTGAAATGAGACTAATTGCCAGAGGAGTTGCTTTGTTTGACTGTGATCATTATTTGCAGTCACCTCTGCCCTGAATCTATCTTCCAAGATTTTAGGGAGAGGAAGACAGTTTCTTGGACACAGATGCATTTTCTTGCTTTGTTACTGCACAGCTTCACTGCTTTAGGTTTGATGAACTGCTCCAACTACCTAGCTGGCTGCAAGGGAAAGTTATGCTTTTACATTTATATTAAACAAAAACCTGGTGCTTTAAAAATAAATCATCCCACCTGAAGGTACTGGCTCGTTTCCATTTGTTTGCTATCAGGAGTGAGTTAGAGGGCCCGCAGAGCAATCAAGGGTACAGTTGACACTGCTAGGTGGCAGTGAGGCTGGTGATCCTGAACATAACAAGCAGGTAGTTGTCAGGGGCCAAAGTCACCATTGTCATTGCCAGAGCCCTTTGGTTTGTAGAAGACACTGAAATATGGTCTCTTCCCACCACCTACAATGATTTCAAAACTGCCCTTTGACCTGTGTTTTGGCACCATAGAATAAATCTAGAAAAATACCCAGCACATCTTTAAGACCCCGTTTTAGAGTTATGGGAGTGGGCACAGGGAACTGTGCTGGGTAATATCTGCTGTCTTAGAGCTTTTGGGTTGGGGGCTAAGTGAGAAGGAGGAAGGGATTACTACGTGTACTGGTTAGAAATAGCAGATTTTGTAATAAAAGAAAACACGATAATTTCAAGAGAAACATCAAAAGTGCTTTATTTAAAGTAATGTTCATTGTTAGCTATACATCTCCCCCCTCCCCCCGCCCCCTTTTAGGTAATTTGTGGATACCATCCCAATAGAACTTTTCTTGTTTTGAGGCCAACCATTCAGAGACCCAATTTTCCACTTCATATGTTTTGAAGTGCTGCTCAGAAAGTGCGTGTGCTATCGATCGGAACAAGTGATAATCTGAAGGAACAAGGTCTGGTGAATATGATGTGTAGGTTAATATTTCTCAGGCAAGATCTTTTTCTTTTTTGCATTACATTAAAAAAAATAAATCTTTATTGTTCATATTATTACAAATGTTCCTCATTTCCAGCCCCCCTCCATTGCTCCCCTTCACCAGGTTCCCACCCCACCCTCTGCCCTTTCCCCACCCCCCATTGTCCTCATCCATAGGTGCACAGTTTATGTTCAGTCTTTTCCCACACCCCCCTCCCCTTTTCCCCGAGAATCATCAGTTCACTCTCCTTCCATACCTCTGATTCTATTATATTCACCAGTTAATATTCATCAGATTTTTAAAATTCCCTTGGTTTTTAGATTCACTTGTTGATAGTTACATATTTGTTGTTCATAGTTTTTATCTTTGTTTAGTTTCTCTTCCGAAAGAACCCCCTTCAGCAATTCATATAATTCTGGTTTGGCGGTGATGAACTCCTTTAGCTTTTTTTTATTTTTATTAGTGAAGCTCTTTATCTGGCCTTCGATTCTGAGTGATAGCTTTGCTGGATAGATTATTTTTGGCTGTAGCTTCTTGCTATTCATCACCTTGAATATTTCTTGCCATTCCCATCTGGCCTGCATGGTTTCTGTTGAGAAATCAGCTGAAAATCGTATGGGTGCTCCTTTATAGGTAACTACCTTCTTTGCTCTTGCTGCTTTTAATATTCTCTCTTTGTCTTTTGCTCTTGGAATTTTAGTTATGATGTGTCTTGGTGTGGTCTTCTTTAGATTCCTTTTGTTTGGAGTTCTGTGCACTTTCTGGACTTGTAAGTCTAATTCTTTCACCAGGTGGGGGAAGTTTTCTGTCACTATTTCTTTCAAGTATGTTTTTGATATCTTGCTCTCTCTCATCTTCTGGACCCCCATAATTCTGATGTTGGTTCGCTTGAAGTTGTCCCAGAGGTTTCTTACATTATCTTCAACTTTCTGGATCCTCTTGTCTTCTTGCTTCTGCGGAGAAGTGTCTTCTGGCTTTTTATGTTCCAAATCTTGGACTTGATTCTTGCGATCTTCCATTCTTTTTTAAGAACTCTGTATAATATTTTTTATTTCAGACAATGTATTCTTTATTTCTTGTTTATCCCTTATTATTTCTTATTGATCCCTTTTCATCTCTTTATAGGTCTTATTGCCTTTTTCTAGGAAATTCTTGAAAAACCTTATAAGTGTGGTTTTGAACCCTATATCCAGTCTCTTCTTTTCCTCCATTTCTTTTGTTTGTGATCTGTTTCCTTGTTTCTGCATTTTCACAGCTTCCCTGAGTTGGTAGGGTGGCTTTGTGTGCTAAGGTGTCCTATATGGTTCAGTGAGTCATTCTCCCAGTTACCTGACGTGGACAGACTTGTTGTAGACCTTTGTGGGCTGTGTGTGCAGTTTTGTTGTTAAGCCTTGCTTGTTGTTGGTATCACTGGGAAGCGTTCTCCAAGTCAATTGGCTATGAGATCAGAAATGTCTCAGCTAGGAGGGTTTCTGTATTCAACTTGAATGGGGCGGAGTCTCTAGGTGGTACAGACAAGCTTTGTTGAATCTCGCACAATTGGTTGCAGACAAGCTTTAGATTCCTGTCTGCCCCTCCCTAGGAGAGTCCTATTGGCAGCGAACAAGGAAGCTAGCCACTGGAAGGGCTTCTGTGCTCCGCTTGGATGGGGCAGAGTCTCTGGTGGTGCAGACAAGCTTTATCCAGCCCCTCCCTATGAAAGTCTGGTTTCTAAGTCCCGCAGTAATGGTCACTGGCTTCACACACCTCCAAGAGATCTCTGCCCATTGCCTGACAGCCTGGCCTCTCCCTGTGTGGGACCATCTATCAGTGCAATAGGGTGGTTCTGTTTTCCTCCTGCACAAGAAAGCCAGCAGCGCATTAGCTGTCCGCCCTCTCCACACGCAGGGAGTAAGCCGGTAGTGAACTTGGCCTGCCCTCTCCGTACTCTGCAAGCAAGCCGGCAGTGGACTCTGTGGCTGCTTTTTCACATGCACAGTTCTCTACACTTTTACAGTTCCTGAGGTTCAGAGCGCCTTCTTTCTCCTTCCCAGATGGTAGAGCCTCCTCTCAGACAGCCGTCTGGCACTTCAGGGTGATGCTTCCCCTGTTTTTCAGTTCTAAATTCAAATTTGTTGTGGTAGGCTGCATTCGGGTAACTACCATATGCCGCCATCTTGGTTTCTCCAGGCAAGATTTTTTAATGTATCTTTAACTGGTTTTGAAGTGTGTGATGGTGCATCACCATGAAGCAAAATTACTTTGCTGTGTCTTCTGGAACATTTTGGTCGTTTAATGATCAAAGCGTGGTTCAAATTGATTATTTGTTGTAGTGATCAGTATTAATGGTTTCACCTGGTTTTAGAAGCTCATAATACACCACACCTTCCTGATCCCACCAACACTGAGCATTGTCTTCTTTCTGAAGTGATTTGGCTTTGCAGTTGATGTTAATGGTTGACCTGAATCAACTCATGGTTTTGTGCATTTGGGATTCTCAAAATAAATCCTATTTTTCATAGCCAGTCATAATTCGATGCAAAAAGGCTTTCTTTCATGCAGCTAAAGCAACATTTTACTGATAACTTTTTGGTTTTCCATTCGTCTTTTGTTCAGTTGATGTGGTACCCATTTTCCTTCCTTTAAAATCGTTCCCATTGCTTGTAAAAGATCAGAAATTGTTTGCTGAGCAATTTTTAATCTTTCTGCAAGTTGTTTTTGAGTTTGACACACATCTTCATCCAGTAATGTTTGTAATTGGTGGTCTTCAAACTTTTTCAGTTGACTTGGATGTTCTTTGTCTTTCACATCAAAATCATCACTTTTAAAGCATTTAAACCAGTGTTCACAAGTATCTTGATATGGAGTATGTTCACCATAAGCTTCCTGAAGTAAGCGATAACTTTCAGCAGCACTTGTCTTCAAAATAAAATAATGAATTATAACTTCCCACAAATGCTCTTTTTTTGGCATGAAATTTGACATTTTTAAGTGTAAAAAGTATCTATGATGTTAACACCTTCAACAAATTTGACATATGAAGTTTTGAAGCTAGCTGTCAATACAACAAAATAGCATACATATCAAACCACACAATTATCAACATATGTGTAACTCCAGCTATTGAAAAAAATCTGCATTATTAATCGGTACACATAGTAAACACAGGGAAAAAAAAAAAAAAAGGACTCATGGCCATAGACAAAAGTATAGTGATTGACAGAACGAAGGGGATGAGGGGGCGTTGGAAGGGGAGGTAGAAGAGGGTAAAGGGGGATAAATGGTGATGGAAGAAGACTTGACTTGGGGTGGTGAACACACCATATAGTATACGCATGATGTCTATAGAATTGTACCCTTGAAGCCTGTATACTTTTATTAACCAAAGTCACCCCAATACATTCAATAACATTTGGTGCAGGGCCTGAAGTAATGGAGGACTCAGCATAGTTTCTGGTGGCCATGTTTCTCCATGACAGGCCTTCCCTGAGAAGAACCATAAACCATGATGAGCCGTTAGCTTGGCCGCCGGCCTGCCAAACGCACACCCCTTTCCGCGTGGAGCTGCTGCCTCCCAGAACTGCTCTCGCTGGACGCTGGTGCTCAGGACGCACTTTTCCTGGCCTCTTTCCGAGTGGCTGCAGTAATAAAACACTCAACTGTGCGACTTCTTAAATCCCGTTTATTTTCCTGGACCTACCTGTTCTCATTTGTAGAGGATTGCCACTGAAAGCACAACCCAAAACCTCCCCCACCGCTGACATGTGGAGACACATTCATGACAACGCTCTCCGGTGTGACGCGACTCTTCCCGACAGGCTGTTAGTAATGGTGATATAAGTGCCTACATTTTTGCCATGCTTCATTTAGAAAGAAGTGGATTAACTGTTTTTTGATAACTGTGATGAACAGTCTTCACTGAATCAAAGAAGCCATTCAGTATCAAGGCAGTGTGAATGTCGCGAGGATTCTATCTTGAATGCAAGCTGACATTTCTGTATGGCAAGGGCAGCGGGTGGGGGCCACCTGGGGGACGGATTAGCTGATGGTATTAACTGAGCATGTGAGAGGATCCCTTGGAAAGAACTGGCACTGAGGCGATGCATCAGGAAAATAAACTTTTCCTGGAAATCAAACTTCTGGCATCAGAGAAAGAGAGAGAATGTTCTGAAGGCAATTTGCAAATATCCATTGAAACCATTCCCGATCCAGGGACATACATCTGTGTGTTAAGAATAAAACACACTGGGGTGAAAATGCCTTGTTTCACTAAAATACCTAAACTGTTGGGGCATCGGCCCCCAACTTGCCACCACCAACGGAGTCCAATGAGGAGGGGCCTTGCTCCCTCCCGGAGCTGCCAGGAGCTCCCTTAGGCAGAACAGGGTCAGCACCAGTGGGACGGATTTCCTCATGTGAATGTGGACATCTCCTGGGAACCCCTCACACACCTGAGGGTGGCGGGACCTTCGGAAGGGGCTGAGGGTCAGCCTTGGCATGTGTCTCAGCGCCAGGGAAATGTCGGTTCCTACAGTGACTCAGACTTCAAGGGAACATTTGGAAACTCAGGCTCCAATCCACATATGAAGCCCACTGGCCAACGCCCTTAGCTGTGAATTTCACGCAACCGGGAATTTTTGTTCAAAGCTTAGCAACAGACATTCAGGTGTTTGAGGAAGATTTCAATTTGTTTCCATCGTTTAAATGGGAAGCTCTCAGCCAGTGGACATTAATGCTCAGTCCTTGCAATGACAATTGCAGGAACAGTTGCCTAGTATAGTGTGGCATCTAAATTATAGGATGATCACTGATGAAATATACATCAGGACAGATGGCCATGAACAGAGCCCATTGGACTGAATAATAAGCAACACAAATGAAGGAATTCATAGGAAAGAAGGCTAAGCGTCCTTAAAGTGGGTAGGAAGACTCAGGGTTGGCATGCTGGGGCTCGGCCATTCTCTCCCCGTGTGCTGCTGAGGACAGCGACGTGTGCAGGTGCTGCGAAGCTCCCAGTAGGATGCCATCTTCAGTAACCCACAGCCCTCGATGTGACATACGGGACGGAGTGCCATAAATCTGTGTCATCTGGTCTGGATAGCCCTCTCTTTGATTCTGCTGTGAGCATTTGGATCCCATTAACTTTGGAAAGGACGTTCATGCACCGACGATCATAAGCCCACTTAGTGGCTGCAGTGACTTCCTGGACGTCACAGCCTTCAGCTCCGAGGCGCCCCCTGTAGAATGTCAGTCCTCCAGGGCTGCCATGGCAGGCGCTTTTGGTCAGTGTTTACAGAATGAGCGGTGTCCCCTGCGATTGAAAAGTACTTACACTGAAGCTCAGGAGTCACTGTAAATCCTCCTCAGTTCTTCAGGATTCACCTCAAACTAACATTCATTCTTACCATCTGTTTATTCACCAATTTGTTTATTCCTTTAACTTGCCATTTACTGACTACCTATTGGGTGTCAGTTGCTTTGTTTGATGCTGGTTAATAAAACATGGTCTTTATCCTCGATGGACTCACTGTTTAGAAGGAAATCGAACGTAAAAATAATTGTACCCGAGAGAATTGCTGTAAAAATACGTACAAATTCTAGGGGAGTGTAAAGGGAGGAATTCTGTCTCTGCTTGAAGGGGCTGAGAGGGAAGGACGTCTCCTGAGAGGAATGAGAGAAGCGGACTTCTGAGCTGGACCTGGGACTGTGCCTGCAGACCAGAGCGGGCAGGTCTCTGTTAACCCCGGGGCAGGCCTACTTCCTGTTAAGCACCAGCCAAATGCAGCTGCTTGGCAGGGACAGTAGGATGTTAAGGCTGAACATGCTCCCTCTCTGGTCCTTGATCTAAAGAGTTTGCTGATGTCTCGTCTCAAAAATGGTGATTTCTGGGGGAAGGTTAGAAAAAGCACCATGTCCAGGGGCTTGGAGACATGAGCAGACACGGGTTAGCACCTAGGTTAGACGTTCAGGAGCTGCAAGGAGCTCATGGTGGGGAGAGTGAAGGCTCCCCCAAGGAATCAGAGGCAGAGAGATAGGAAGGCAGTTTGACCCAGAACCGTAGGCGATTTTCAATGTTGCTGATGTTCTTCCAACTCCCCAGGGGGGCACAGCTTACTCCTGGGACTGTTTCTGCCGCTCCCTGTGTGAGTATACTGTATTTCCAAAGCGGAGCATTCTGCTCACAAAAAGAGAGCAAGAGTTGTATTCTCTCATTTCCGGACCTCATGAGCTTCAGGATTATGCATTTATGGAATGCCACATAGTAGGTATGGAAGTTAGGCCTGGGCCACCTGCTAAGATTGGAGGGTTTCTGAGGAAGGAACATCCATGTCAGATCAAAGTGGAATCCAGTGAGGAGGAAGCATTGCTGGCCCCTTAAAGTGGTCTAGTTTAGGTAAAGCCATCCTTGCAATTGAAAAGTGAGCCCTCTCAGTTCATTTGATTTCAGATCCTTGATCTTGCCTGTCTGTCACCTCCTGACACCTCAGAGAAGTGACCTTAACAGTGACATTGGTTAGAGAGGTGTGCTGCAGCAAACAGTGCTAGAGTCCAGAAGAGTGGCTCCAAGACCAGTCAGGACACCAGAGTCAAGGGGAGGCTTCTAAAAAGGCGTGCTCCTGGGCTCTGCCCCAGACCGGATTCAGAACGTGGAGGCATAGATTCCCGAAGTCTTTAGATTTTTTTTTTTTAAAGGAAAGCATTATTTTTTAAAGTATATTTTATTGATTTTTCACAGAGAGGAAGGGAAAGGGATAGATAGATAGCTAGAAATGTCGATGAGAGAGAATCATCGACCAGCTGCCTCCTGCACACCCCCTATCGGGGATGTGCCCGCAACCAATGTACATGCCCCTGACCGGAATCGAACCTGGGACCCTTCAGTCTGCAGACCGATGCTCTATCCACTGAGCCAAACCAGTTTTGGTGAAGTCTTTAGATTTTTAAAAGCCCCTCCCCCCACATTGTTCCTCCTGATCTACCATTTTGGTGCAATATTTGTTTCCCAAGACAGCGTTTCAGGATCACACCATTGACAACGGTGTCTTTCTTACACAACATTAGATTTCTGCTACGTGTGTGCTCAAAGCATGACTAATGGGTAGTCTAACAAAAGAGGAGTTTATTTGATAACCAATATCAAAGCCACCAGAAGCTTAATTAATGACTAATATACACTAGGGAGTGATATGTTTTAAGGTTATTAATGACATGACAGAGTTGCACAGGGGGATCAGTGAGAAATGACCATGCCTATTTCAAGCCACTGAATTGAAATAAATTTGGACATCACTCTAAGCTTATATGGAAATGAGATTTCCTCTACAAATTCCCTAACTGATGTCTTTTAAATAAAAATCTGAATTATTTTAGGAAACTACATTGCTACTTGCAAAAGAACGTGATACTCAGATAATGATAAGAATATCTTTCTTATGCCAAGCCAAAACATGCCCCTGCATTTTCCACTCAGTGATTGTAATGTGTACATCCTCACAACAATCTTGAAGGAAATCATGTATTCTTCCATTTTAATTCATTTACTATGTTTCTTCTTAGTCTTCTTTTGTCACTTAAAATGCCTAGCTTTTCCACATAAACCTCAAAGAGCATGGTTTTCAAATTTCTTATCACTTGGTACATACCCTTTGAACATCTTTTAGATCAATATTCCCCACAGCGTGCCCTTTGTAATACTAGTTCTGAGAGTTGCATCTTTAAAAAGGGGCTCCAGGGTGTAATCATCTGAGCAAAGTTGACACCTTACCTTTGAGAGTTTTGCAACACACAGTAGCATCTGCATCTTCTGATGGAACCTGAGTTTGAGAAAACTATCTTTAAAATGGCCTGTTTCCTCTGGCATTTTTCAAACTTACTGGATCACAGTAAGTAGCCTTATTTTTTTGTATTATTAATATTCCATTTCACACACTCTGGGCACTGCTATGTGTTGCTGACACCCCTCTTTAAATGTCAGGCATAGAGAAAAAAATGTGACATTCCAAATGTCACCTCATCCATGCTGAGTTCAGACTTTCTCTTTCAAAAATGTGAACACTGTTCTTCTTTTGAAATGTTCTTCTTAATGTAGGCCATGATCACATCAGCATGTTTGGTATTTGCGTTATCCTACTGACTCAGCGAAATTCTGCTCAGCTAATATCATTAAGGCTTTTCCCATAAAATGCTGTCAAATTAGGTCATGCTCAGCCTCCCCTATGCTTGATTGAAAACAAAAAATAAAGAGAGGGAGAAGAGAGAGAGAGAGAGAAAGAGAGAGAGAGAGAGAAACAATTTAACATATTCAGTCCTCTGCCCTTCACTGTTCTTTGGTATTCCTGACAGTGGATCCAGAACTACTAGAAGGAATTAACATTTTGTCTGACATTACTAATCCTTACGTTTAGTGTCTGTGTGCTATAAGCTGATGGTGTAGACAGAAGTTTTCATTTCTACTTTTTACATCCAATTAGTGAGATATGTTGCTTTTATTTTATTTTATTTTTTTTTCTTAAATAAATTTTTATTATTCATATTATTACAAATGTTCCTTCCCCCCCCTTCCCACCCCACACTTTGCCCTTTCCCCACCCCCCATTGTCCTCATCCATAGGTGCACAGTTTATGTTCAGTCTCTTCCCACATCCCCCTCTCCCCTTTTCCCCAAGAATCATCAGTTCACTCCCCTTTCATACCTCTGATTCTATTATATTCAACAGTTAATATTGTTCCTCAGATTTTTTTTTTAAATTTCCTTGGTTTTTAGATTCACTTGTTGATAGTTATGTATTTGTTGTTCATAATTTTTATCTTTATTTACTTTCTCTTCTGAAAGAACCCCCTTCAGCAATTCATATAATTCTGGTTTGGTGGTGATGAACTCCTTTAGCTTTTTTTCATTAGTGAAGCTCTTTATCTGACCTTTGAATCTGAGTGATAGCTTTGCTGGATAGATTATCTTTGGCTGTAGGTTCTTACTATTCATCACCTTGAATATTTCTTGCCATTCCCGTCTGGCCTGCATGGTTTCTGTTGAGAAATCAGCTGACAATCGTATAGGTGCTCCTTTATAGGTGACTACCTTCTTTGCTCTTGCTTCTTTTAATATTCTCTCTTTGTCTTTTGCTCTTGGAATTTTAATTATGATTTGTCTTGGAGTGGTCCTCTTTGGATTCCTTTTATTTGGAGTTCTGTGTGCTTCCTGGACTTGTAAGTCCAATTTTTTCCCCAGGTGGGGGAAGTTTTCTGTCACTATTTCTTTCAATATGTTTTCGATATCTTGCTCTCTCTCATCTTCTGGGACCCCCATAATTCTGACGTTGGATCGTTTGAAGTTGTCCCAGAGGTTTCTTACATCATCTTCAATTTTCTGGATTCTCTTGCCTTCTAGCTTCTGCAGAGTCTTCTGGCTCTTTATGTTCTAAATCTTTGACTTGATTCTTGCGATCTTCTATTCTGTTTTTAGGACTCTGTATAATATTTTTTATTTCAGACAATGTATTCTTTATTTCTTGTTGATCCCTTTTCATATCCTCATAAGTCTCATTTATTTTATCGGCCTTTTCTAGGAAACTCTTGAAAAACCTTATAAGTGTGGTTTTGAACTCTATATCCAGTCGCTTTTTGTCCTCCATTTCTTTCGTTTGTGATCTATTTGGTTTAGGCATTTTCGCAGGCAGCTTTCCTGATGGGGCGGGGTTTCAGGGTGGAGCCTACAGCTTTGGCTTCCGTCAGCCCCGCCCTATGCGACTCCTGAGACTCAGGGTCCTTCAGTGCTCCTTGCAAACGCCTCTGAGAGAAAGGTGCCCTCGATTTTCGCCTGCTGCCAAACAGTCTAGTCTCTCCCCCAATGCGCCCGGAACTGGGGTTCAGTTCAGTTGGAAGTGGAGTTGGAGGTGGCGTTCAGAGCAGACTGGAGCCCCTGTCTCCTTCCCACCAGGGCAATCCCGCGGCACAGCCAACCGTACCTTCTCTGCGCAGCACCGCCGGGACCTCCTTTCGCCTCTTCCCTGGGGTTCCGCCTTGCAGCCCAGCTCCCTCTGTGTGAGCCTGGGTCCCTGGGGTCTGGCCTAGAGCTGTGGTTCAGAGCAGTCAGAATGGGGCCCAGCACAGTCGGAGCTTTTATCTCCTTCCCACTAGGGAACACCAGCCAGGCACTCCGCCTCCCTTCTCTCCGGCTCCCTTCTCTCCGCGCGTCGCGCGTCTCCGTACCTCGGGCTTTTACAGCTCCTTCGCTCTTCCTTCTGGTTTCCTCCTTGCTTCTTGTTGTAGAATTTCCATTCAGTCGACTTTCCTGTAGTTCTGGGTAATGTCCATTTTATATTGTAGTTGTATTTTATTGAAATTGTTGCGTGTGGCTGCGGCTAGGTGCCCACCTGAGCAGCCATCTTGGATTCGAGATATGTTGCTTTTAAAAAGAGACAGCAGGTACCATGTTTGTTGAAATTCGAAGTGTGTGTGTATGCAAGCGAGTGTTTTGAATTCGTCTTGTGTGAGATACACCACTTGATCCCGGGCCTTAAAGTTCTAGGTGAATGTGACCTCCAACTATATTAAGGCAAAAATTCCCATATAAGGTCACAGCCGGCCATTCACTACACTGTGGGAAGATACTGATGACTTACTCCTAAGAGACATAATATCCACCCATTGTCAAATGCAGGAGTTATCTTCCCACTTTCCTCAGCCATGTTATTAATGAGTGAATATGATGAGGAAAAAAGGTGATGAAAGTTGTTGTTGTTTAAGTTAAAGAAAAATCCATTTAAACATCTCTGCCCAGGAGTGAATGATAGGCTTTCGAGCTGAGACAGACCTACCTATTTATCAGCCTGAACTGCAATCCTTGTGGAAGATGGGAAGCCCTTGAGGACTTTCGAGTAGAAGCCATCTTCTCACACAGTGATTTCTTATGATTTTTCATTAATCCTCTCCCCTAGCTCTACTAAGGATCCTTCTCTTAGAAGGAGTAGAATTTTGCCAAAGCTGGTTTGGCTCAGTGGTAGAGCATCGATCTGCGGACTGAAGGGTCCCAGGTTCGATTCCGGTCAAAGGCATGTACATTGGTTGCGGGCACATCCCCGGTAGGGGGTGTGCAAGAGGCAGCTGGTCGATGTTTCTCTCTCATCAATGTTTCTAGCTCTTTATCTCTCTCCCTTCCACTCTGTAAAAAATCAATAAAATATATTAAAAAAAAGAAGTAGAATTTTTTTTAAAAAACTAAGTATTACTCTAATAGTCCATATTTACCAGCTATTTTTAAATATTGTTTCCTGGATACAGATCAGGATTGGAGTCTCCATTATTGGAACAAAAGACAGCCATGCTGCAGATACGGCAGAGTTTTAGAGAAGGAATTCTGACCATGTTCTTGGCAATGTTCATGAGATGACTCACTGACACAGGTAACTCAGAGGTAGAAGAGAGGAAAAAGAACGGTTGACAGTCAGAGGTGTAAGGGATATGTTCGGTACCCCAGCCTGTACAGCTAATCAGTGACAAGTCTTCAGGTGGTACTGGACCCAATGTCCTCCTCCTAGAACTCCTGATGCATTTCATGCTGAAGAATAAATACATGTAGGACCAAGTATGTAGGTTGAGATGAACTTATCACTGCAGCTATAAAGTAGATCAAATTCATTGGTTTCAGTGAAAACATATAATAGTTATTAAAATGATTCCAAGTGATTTTGGTCACAACATGGTTTACCTTTTAAAAACTGAAAGCTTATTGCATTATTGGTTATCCATATGCAAAATAACAGCGAGCAAAATTTAAAACAGCTAGTTTGTTGATATAGTGTTATAAAAAGGAGTGGTTGAGATCTTTACTGTTTTTGTAACTGAAAAATGAGGGTTTGGGCGTCTGTGCCAATGCAAAGGAAAGAGGTTTATTCAGGTGCCATGTGACCTGGGAAAATGGTAGACTCTGTCTCAAAGACCATATCCCCTTCCTGCTCAAGCCTGCCTTTCTTATAGAGATAGGAGGAGAAGAGTTGTTTTCTATCCAATTATCTTGCTAGCTTTTGGAGCATTCAGGTCCTGTTCGTTCATCTTTCTATCTCTTGGTGTGCTCAGTTTAAGAGTCTCTTCCTGCAATCTTGGCCAATGGTGGAGACTCCTTGGTGCTATGACTATCTACAGTAACATTATCATTATACTTGCACCTTCCTTAAACTGGAGAGAGTTCTCTTTTTTATCCTTGAATAAATCTGACATGTAACATTGTGTAAGTTTAAGGTGTACATTTATGTATTACAATATGATTGTTGATGTTGCAGTCTATAGTAATAAAAGTATAATATGCTAATTAGACCTGATGTCCTTCTGGATGAAGCCAGGGTTGCAAGGGAAGCCTGGGTCCTGGGTGCTGGAAGGAAGCCGGTGCCAGCAGCCGGGGGAAGGAAGGCCTGTTCTTGCATGAATTTCCTGCATCAGGCCCCTGGAAGAGTAGGCCTTCCTTCCCAGCTTCCCTCCGGCACCCGGATCCTGGCTTCCCTTGCAGCCCTGGCTTCATCCAGAAGGACATCAGGTCCAATTAGCAGAGTATGCTTTTATTATTACGGATAGTACCACAGTATTATTGTCTATATTCATTATACTGCGAACTAGATCTCTATGGCTTATTTACTACTACCCTGTTTCCCCGAAAATAAGACAGTGTCTTATATTAATTTTTTCTCCCAAAGTTGTGCTAGGTCTTATTTTCAGGGGATGTCTTATCTTTCCATGCACTAGGTCTTATTTTCGGAGGATGTCTTATTTTCGGGGAAACACGGTAGTTAAAATTTTGTGCCCTTAATACCCTCACTGTTATCCCCTACCCCTCATCTGCTTGTAACACTTTTACTTTATGTTTTTTAAAGGTTTAACGTTTTTAAAAATATATATATTTTATTGATTTTTTTACAGAGCGAAAGAGAGAGGGATAGAAAGGTAGAAACATCAATGAGGGAGAATCATCGATCAGCTGCCTCTTGCACACCCCCTACTGGGGATGCGCCTGCAACCAAGGTACATGCCCTTGACCGGAATCGAACCTGAGACCCTTCAGTCCGCAGGCCAATGCTCTATCCACTGAGCCAAACCGGTTCTGGCAAAGGTTTAACTTTTATAGATTCTACAACTAAGTGAGATCATACAGTACTTATCTTTCTCTGTCTGACTTATCTCACGTAGCATAATGTGCTCAAGGTCCATCTATATTGTTGCAAATGGGAAGATATTCTCTTTCCTCAGAACTCAATAATATTCCATTGTGTGTATGTACCACATCTTTTCTATCCAGCCATCCACTGATTGGCATTTGGCTGTTTTCACAGCGTGGTTGTTGAGGAAAATGCTGCAATAATCACAGGAGGATGTTGTGAAAAGGAAACATAGTTGGTAGAATACAAATCTATCCAACTACTTTGAAAAATTTAAAAGAGATCTAACATATAACTAGCAATTTCATTTTTGGTTATATATGCAAAGGAAATTAAAGCAGGATTAAAAAAAATATATCTACTCTCATGATTATTGCAGCATTGCTCACAATACCCAAGGTATGAAAAGAACAAAACAAAACCCCAAATGCCCATCAATGGGGATAGTTCTTGAATCAGAGGCATTAAGATAGTTGTTTCAAAAATGCAGACTGTTCAATGAAAAAAGAGAATTTGAAAGATCATAGAAACTGGTTTGTGAAGAACAAAAACTTTAAAACACTTCTAGGAGAAAGAGCCTCTCTCTTTGTCTTCTGTTCTTGACATACAAATTTAAGTCAATTTTACTTATTACCTTTTGCAGAAGGAAATTTTCTTATATAAAATAACAGAAAAATATTTGGGAATGAAATGTATGAATTTTAGAGAATGAGTTTTTAAAAATTAATTCTGCTATATATATTTCAATAAAACAAATGAGTATGCTAATAGAAATATGTGAACATTTTTCAATACACACTGTTTTGATTCAGTGGTATATCTAGTAACTTCTAGTTTAATCAGATAAGCATTTTTGTGGACAGCTATTTTTTAATGACTTTGTGATTTTTCAAGATTTGTAGTAGAGACTCTATAACTTATTTACTGTGCCTCTCAGACTAGGCATAGAGCACAGGAACTAATAGAATGCCTCCTTACATTGCTATTCTCCATTAATTTGTGTTATTATATTGGGCAGTAATAAATGGCATTTCTTTTACTCTTTAAAATTGATACCTACCCCCCTAATAATTCTTCTTGGTTTTCTTCATATTTGATTAGAATCAATTTTATCTTCTTCCATCTTTGGGAGAGAAGCAAAACTAACACAATTTAGAAAATCAGTCTTGAGAAAAACTCTCACATGATTTTTGCTTGAGAACAGATGTTGTGGACCCATACAAATAATTTCTTTTAATCAGTCCTTCATCTTTGTTGATCCCACCAGTTATGAGCATTTACCAGACACTCCTAGGTGCCAGGCATAGAGTCAACATGAGGTTCTTCACCTCATGGGTGTGTCCAGAACCACGGCAGATGCTGCTCTCCAAACAGGGACCAGGTGTTGTACCAGGACTGTCGAGAGGAGTGTGAAAATGTGGCCTAGAAACAAGAGGTGAAGCCATTGTATCAACGTAGGTATCTGATGGGCATGAAGCTCACGTCTAGAGGTGTGGTCTTTTCCTAAACTTCAGTCGCCACATTTTCTAGCTTCTAAGCCGTCATACAGTTTCTTATGTCTGAAGTACTCATTCTTTGTCTTTTCCCAGATTACTCTGTATCATGCTTAAATTTTATAATTTCATCAACTTGAGTTCCATCATTTCAAGGAGACGTCCAGCCTTGCCTGGAATAAATTGAGTCCTTTGATATTAATTTATTGGGACTGGCCCTTTATTTTTATAATATTAAATGGGGCTGGCCCTTTATTTTTATAATATTAAATGGGGCTGGCTTTTTTTCTTTTCACATCGATCCCAGTGATCCAATTTCCAAATATTTGGCAGGTGTCTATTTTTCTCGCTTCATTCGTCTTTCTACAAAGACTGTATTATCTAGGATAGGCTAAGTTACGCCACAGGAACAACTCTGAAACCTCAACGATGGTCTGTTTTTTGCTCATGCTTTGTTTTTAGAGCAGGTCTGCAGTGGGCTCAGGCTTGCGCTATTGCCAGAGTTGGGACTATTGAGGTGTCTCCCTGTAGATTGCAGAAGCACCTCCTAGAACAAGGTGTCCTTTGTTTTGTTTTTGTTCGTTTGTTTAGCTTAGTTTTGTTTTGTTTACGTGGTCTGGGAGAAAGAAATGGGAGAATCACTCAAGGGCTTCTCACTGTCCGTAGGCTAGATTACTTATGCAGTCCTGTGCCAGTGCAATGGGATTGAGAAATGCCCTAAAGGGGGAATAACCTGATATTTATGAATGAATATGTCACCTTTGAATAGAAAGCCTTAGAAGAAACAATGGTGAAGAGGGAATGTGTCGCAAACTGGAGCTGCAGCTGAGAAAGAGATTTCAGCTTTTCTAATCAGCGTAGGTCCAAATGGACCGAACAGGCCCCAGGAATCTGCCCCGAGGCCGCTCATTAACTTCCGGTGCTGTGGGGCGATCTTGGAAAGGCTGAGGAAAACTGAGAGGGACATGCTTAATCCCTTTTCTAACAGTTTATGGGAAACAGAGAATCTAAACTGTGATCAGTGCAGTGTTGATGGAGGTTTATGGAAAGTTACGGAAAGTGTGGCCCACAAGCCCATGCTTGTTCGCAGACTGTCAGTGCTCCACACGATAGAACAGAAACAGAGGCCAAGCATTTAGAAAGCTTCTAGACAGTTTCCAGAGAAATTGACATCTATTGGATCTAATAATAACTTAAAAATAGTTTTTAAAAATGAAAGTGCTGCATTTTGTGTCTTTTTATGGCATTTCATTTTTTTCTAGTGAATAATTTATATTGTATTTCATAAAAATTTCAGTCCATGAAGTGTCGGAAATTTAAGAACCAGCCTGGTTCCTTCCTACAGGTGGTTTGGGAAGCGCTGCTGGAGTGCTGACCAAAGGCAATGAAGGGGCGTGGCCACCAGGAACGAGTGTGGGCTGATATGTTAAGATAACAACCATTATTAGACCGCACATATTTTCCTTTTTATTGACTGACTAATCTATAATATCAGAGAAGCACACCACCACCACCACCACCACCACCACCATCACCATCACCATCACCACACCATTAACACTACTAAAGTCATCACTACCAATAATACCACCATCATCACCACCATCACCTTTTTGGAAAAGATGTTAAAATATGGGCTGGGGACTGGCTTTGTGAACTAGATTTTCAGTTAAAGGATCACATACAAGGAATTTGTGTGTCAGTGTCAATCTCTCCAGGCCCCCTCCCTCCCACACATACTGTTCCTGGACATCACCTTTGGTGGCCATGTTCCAGGACCTCCCTGAAACTGTAATTCCTGACTTCAGTGATACCTGTGTACTAGGTCTGAGATGTGGAGATTGGGAAAATCCAATAAAGTAATTTTTAACAATATGAAGGAAAAGGTGGGAGACTTATGTGTAGCACATGTAATAAAGCAGATGTATTTTTTGCTTTTTAATTTTTTTATTGATTTCAGAGAAGAAGAAAAAGGAGAGAGAGAGAATGAAGGAGGAGAGAGAGAGAGAGAGGAGAGAGAGAGAGAGAGAGAAAGAGAGAGAGAGAGAGAGAGAGAGAGAGAGAGAAACATCAATGATGAGAGAGAATGATTGATCAGTTGCCTTCTGCATCTCACCTATTGGGGATCAAGCCTACAATCTGGGCATGTGCCCTTGTTTGGAATTGGACCTGGGACCCTTCAGTCTGCAAGCTGACACTCTATCCATTGAGCCAAACCAGCTAGGGCAAAAGCAGATGTATTTCAGTTGATGATGTTAATTGTGAAATTTGGCTATGGAAATGTAAGTAATCTTAGATTGTATTACTAGGATATCGTATTATTGGCCTATCTGTTGATTTATATTCCACTTTTCTTCTAAACTGGCTTGAGTCAGCTTTCTATCTATATATCTTTAAAAGTGATAAACCCTGTTGAAATAGATTCACAGTGCATTTTATTAGATACTGTGGTATTATAAGAAACTAGAGGCCCAGTGCATGAAATTTGTGCATGGGGGAGTGGGGAGGTCCCCTCAGCCCAGACTGCACCCTCTCATAATCTGAGACCTCTCAGGGGATGTCTGACTGCCGGTTTAGGCCAAACATCCCTCTTGCAATCTGGGACCACTGCCTCCTAACCCCTGACCAGCCTGCCTGCCTGATTGCCCCTAACTACTCTGCCTTCCTGCCTCATCATCCCTAACCATTCTTCCTGACTGCATGATTGCCCCTAACTGCATCTACCTCAGCTCCTGCTGCCATGGCTTTATCCAGAAGGATTTCCAGACTGATGTCTAGAAGGTCATTTGGCTGTCCAGTCTAATTAGCATATTAGCTTTTATTATTATAGATAGGTCTGAAATTTGTTTCTTAGGTAAGATGAAAGTAAAGCTTCTTCTAAGGAAAAACAAAACTTTTTCCTGGAAGTCGTACTTTCTGTGCTCTCACAGAAAGACGTTGTGTGATATAGTGGTCAGTGTCCACCAAGTAAAATGTGAAATAAATCCAGTAATGACTTTTTATATCATTTTCTTGCTGTAGCAGCTTGGTCATCTGGCTTGATACAAATGGAATGAAGCATATCTAAAGGTACTAGTAGGTTGTCGGTCTTAGGTTGCAGAAGGATTATCTGGGAGATTCTGACTCAGCGGATCACAAGTGGGTTCAGGATCTTTGTTATTAGAAAGCACCTCAGTTGATTTTGATGCCCAGGCACCAGCGATCACAGTTTGAGAAGCACTGAGCTAGAGGAGTTGTTGGCAGTTTTCCATGTAGGTGATTCATCACAATCAAACCTTAGATAAGAATGGCTGGTGTATGTGATCCAGGGACCAGGATTACGGAAATAAAATTTTACTAATTCAGGAAGCAGTCAGATAAAATTTGAGCTGAATGCTTCCTGTTAAATACACTTTAAAATAAAAAATAAAAAATAGTTCTGCCATCTAATGATTTCCCTTGGCTTTTTCAATCAACACATATTCTAAATATAGGATTCTTATGATAATAAGATTGCTTCCACAGAAAAATTCCCATGAAAACATTGAAATGAGGATTGCCTGAGGAGTCTCATGGATAATGGAAGGATTATTTAAATTATTTTCTTATCTTAAAGGTCAAATTAACAAATGCTTACTCTGTGAACATTTACAAATTAATATAGTAATTAGTATTAAGTTTGACTGATTTAGGATATGGTTATCTTTTATTTATTTTCTAACATGGTTATATCACACAGGAGTGAAAGGGCTAGTGTCTTTTTAAAACTGTAGTTCAAAGTAATGTGTTTGTTAATAGACAAATAAGTTATGTGTTTTGAAGATATTTAGGTCCTTTAGCCGATCTGGCAGTACATGGCAAGGGGTAGATACTAAATTTCTCAGGATCTGTATTATTGATCCCCAGAGAGGATGTCTGAACTAATCTCAAAAGAAAATGTCAGTCACCTTTTCACAACCCAGCCAGTAGTAAGATCATAGCACAAGATGAAAAGAGTATGCGTTGTGCAAAGGAAAAGCTTTTCAAAGACTTTCTGAAAAGTTATATAAAAAAGGTTTCTTAGCTAGTATCATTTCTTTCAATTTTATATATAAATATAAAATCATATAATACTAAATCCAAATTAATTTAAGTTTTTTAAGTCTCCTGCATGTGAGTCTACAACTCTAACTTTTCTGAAAGCTGCTCTGTTTAATGAAACACATTAGACACAGCACACTACAATCAACCTCTTGTAACAGTCTTTTTTCTTACATACATGTGCTGCCTAAATTGTGGTAATTGTTGAAACACCACACCTTTCTTTTCTTTTTTAAAAAAAATATATTTTATTGATTTTTCACAGAGAGGAAGAGAGAGGGATAGAGAGTTAGAAATGTCGATGAGAGAGAATCATCGACCTGCTGCCTCCTGCACACCCCCTACCGGGGATGTGCCCGCAACCAAGGTACATGCCCTTGACCGGAATCGAACCTGGGACCCCTCAGTCCGCAGACCGACGCTTTACCAAACCGGTGCCGGCAACACCACACCTTTCTGATAAAAAATCCAAAATGAAAATCTTATTTTATGAAGATAGAGATTGAGTTTTTATACATGGAATCAAAGAAACTTAGAAACAGAGCAATTATCTTAACCACTCTCCTCTATTTTTGTTCAATACATTTAAACATAATCCACCGCCATCATCACCATCATCACTACCATTACAATGACCATCACCACCACCACTGCCACCACCATCACTGCCACCATTACCACCATCATCATCACCACCACCACTACCACCACCATCACCACCACCACCATCACCATCACTACCACCACCACCATCACCATCACCATCACCACATCACCACCACTACCACCATCATCATCATCACCACCATCACCATCACCATCACTACCACCACTATTACCACCACCACTACCACAACCACATCACCATCACCACCACCATGACCATCACCATCACTACCACCATCATCATCACTACCACCATCACCATCACCATCATCATCACCACGACCCTCACCATCAACACCATTACCACCATTACCACCACCAGCTTCACAATGCCTCAAGGCAGAAATATTTCTTATAATATTTCTTCCTGGTTTTATTTCCAATTTGATCAGAGGTTTTTCAAGATAAAGTCTCACTACTTTATGGTTAAATTCACTCTCTTGCTATGCATTTTTAATTGTTGAAAACTGATAGGCCACATTCTGCCTTTCTGTCACTTTCTTCCTTGCCCATTGGGATGACACAACAAGTACAGACAGGCACCGAAGCCATATGCTTTGTTATCTCAAAGATCTACATCACAGAGCTTGCAGATGCATCCTGTCCTGTGCATGTGCTTTTCTCTCATTGGGTCATTCGCTCATTGTGGGACAGGACCATTTTTATCTTTCTATCTCCAGTTCCAGCAGATGCCAGGAACAAATGAGATAATTAAAAACGTATATCTCTAGATGTCTTATTAAAAGAACCAGTCACCACCGAACTTTCTAAGTATTGTCAATAGTTCCCGTAAAAGTAGTTTCTAAAACTAAACGTGATAACCCTAGGATTTTCTGATCAATGCAGAATGCAGAATGATTATTACATTTTAGGACTGGATAATTCACATTTTAAAGAATATTGGTATACTACTCTGTGAGATTGTAGAGAGTTAACTCACTAGGAATTTTTTCAATGGGCTTTTTAATAGCCACTGTTTTCAAATCTGAATGTATGCAATTGATTTAATGTAAATTTAGGACATCAAGTGTTTCCTGTTGAATTTACTTTTTTATTAAAAAATATATTAGTTGAGCCAATTTATTTTCTTGATCCTGCGTTATGAATAAATGTGATAAATTTGCCTTTAACACATCTTCCCAATTAATAGACAGTAGATCACTAGAATCTTGTTAAAATGTTTTTCTTTATCAATTTATTAATGAACATATTCTATATAATAAAAGGGTAATATGCAAATTGACCCTAATGGCAGAATGACTGGGAATGACTAGTTGCTATGACATGCACTGACCACCAGGGGGCATACACTCAATGCAGTAGCTGCCCCCTGGTGGTCAGTTGCTCCCACAGGGGGAGCGCAGCTCAGCCAGCAGCAGGCTCATGGCCAGCATAGCTGCAGTGGTAGTACTTTTCTCGCCGTAGTGCTAAGTATGTCTGACTAACGGCATGGCCCACTCCCCGACCCCTGGAGCGAGCCTAAGCTGTTAAGTGGACATCCCCTAAAGGGTCCTGGACTGTGAGAGGGTGCAATTTGGGCTGAGGGACCCCCCTGAGTGCAAAAATTTCTTTGCACCTGGCCTCTTGTTTTAGTTATAATGATTATTACACCTAACTAGAAATTATGCTATGCTACTAACTAGATAGTTCAGTGGTCAGCAAACCATGGCTCTCGAGCCACATGTGGCTCTTTGGCCCCTTGAGTGCTCTAATGCCACTTCTTCAAAATAGACTCACCCAGGCCGAAAACTGACTTTTGCGCATGGGCCACGAAGTTTCAGTCACAATGTAAGTGCGACCCATATGTGGTATTTTGTGGAAGAGCCACACTCAAGGGGCCAAAGAGCCACATGTGGCTCGCAAGCCACGGTTTGCTGACCACTAAGATAGTTCTTTTGTTTCTCCCTGGGCATTTCAGGGAGGCTTTGTTAAAAGATACCTTACATCAGGATATACTGGTCTAAAAAGTAATATTCCAAATTATTTGTCTTATAATTCTATGCAAAGAAAAGGAGATGAAAGTGTCATAACAGGAGCTTTTCTAGGTGACTTAGGGTAGTTTCTGAAGACAGATACTTCCTGAGTATCTATAGACTATTCTAGAATACCTCTAGGGTCGCGTGTCACTAGTATATTAATTGGATAATTTCTCCCTTCTTTTTGAAAAAATTACTGGCAATATGTGTCTTTAAGGTGTGAACTCTCTTACGGAAGCCAGGATTTCCCCTGGCTCCAAGCATGCCAGTGCAGAGACCTTTCTAAATCTGGCCAGTGATCTGGGAATTGTGAAACATGGGATTGCGAACAAGGAAAGGGTAGAATTTACCAGATATTATGCATTTACAAAAAATAACTTTGCCAGGTGCCATGGTACTTGAAGTTCTTTATGTATCCCTTATTTTGTCAATTATGCAGATTTGAAATCTGTAACTTGGGTGAGGCTGGGCACTCCGTACGCCACACTCCTGACAACTTGCCACATACTCAGTCCTGCCCAAAGTGTCCATCCTTAGGAAGATATTTCTGGGTTTAAATAGCTCATGACATTTTTTCTGCTTGAAGTTGGCAGCATAAATAGAGAAAAAATACTTGGTCCAATAGCTGTGCTGTGACTGTATTGCTACAATAGCCCTCCTGCTTCCACATCCTGGCTGGTAATGCACAATGGGTTGGGTAGGTGGGTTGGGGTCTGAAACTTGCAGGAGGGGGATTTATATGAACTATGGACCGAAGGACCGCTGATGCCCTAACAACGTCTCTCTTCCTCTCCTTGCTAAGCTTACCTAATCCATTGTGCTTGTGCTCTTAGGTCCATGGATTTCTCTATAAATATTTTTTTCTTTGCATGTGACCTACTTTGTCTGTCCTTCTCAGTTGGTATCTGTGTTATTTTAGATTCCCAAGAGTCCATGATTTAGGAGTCACCAACTTTAGTCTTTAAAACCACATTCTCATCACCCTCTTTTATGTAGTTGGACATTCACTTTCCAGATTTTTTAAAAAAGTTTTTACTTCCATAGTCGTACTTTTCAACTGGTAAAAAAAAAAAAAATACCGTAAAATCCCTAGCAATGCCCCTCCCCCCCTGCACTGGTTATCTATTTCTGTGTAACGCATTGCTCCAGAGCATAGCAGCTGAACACAACACGCCTTTATCATCTCCTGGTTCCTGAGGGTCAAGGTCTCTCCTGAGGCTGCAGCTGGAGGCTGAACCGCACTTTCAGACTTCGCTGGGCTGTACAGTCACTGTGGAACTCACTCACATGGTTGCTGGGAAGCCTTGGCTCCTGGCTGGACTTTAGTTGGAGGGGGGAGAGAGAGAAAAGAGAGAGAGAGAGAGAGAGAGAGAGAGAGAGAGAGAGAGAGAGAGAGAGAAAAGAAGAAGAAGAAGAAGAAGAAGAAGAAGAAGAAGAAGAAGAAGAAGGAGGAGGAGGAGGAGGAGGAGGAGGAGGAGGAGGAGGAGGAGGAGGAGGAGGAGGAGGAGGAGGAGGAGGAGGAGGAGGAGGAGGAAGAGGAGGAAGAGGAGGAAGAGGAAGAAAGGGGAGGAGGAGGAAGAAGGGAGAGGAAGGGGGAGGAGGAGGAAGGGAGAGGAGGAGGAGCAGCAGCTATCTAATCTAATCTCAGAAGCGACGTACTCTTATTTCTACTAAGTCCTGTTGGCCATGCCCATGCAGACCATCCCTGGTACAGGAGGGAGGGACACACAGGTGTGAGAGGCAGGAGGTGCGGATCATAGGCCATCTTGAAGACTAGTTACAACAACGTCTTTCAGTTCCCAACCAAGCTTTCAAATGGAAGCATTCTGGGTTCCTCTGAAGGAATTAACGATTCTCGTGGAAATCAGTTAAGTTGTGGTAATAGACTGGGAATATGAGCCTTTGTAGGTCTTCCAGTTAATTTTAGGAAAATGACCATTGAGTTAGATACTCTGATTAGTTTTAGGAGATGATCTAAACTGCTTACCATAGTTTCCAAATGATTTCATGGTTTCTGAAGGAGAGTAATTGTGCTTGTTAAATATAGAGAAGAGATACCTGGAAGATGAATTCTCAAATATGGCCTTCACCACTTGACTCCCAGTCCAGAAATTTAACCACATGCAGATAGGTAATAATAAAATAATGGAATGTTGTTGAAGTGGAAGTGGGTAGTTCTGTGAAGATACATGGGGTGTGAAGATGCAAAGACCATGAAATATTTTACTTTTCCAAACTGTGCCAAGGAATGTCCCCAGCAAGGGGATGAGATGGTGAGACACTATGCTTGCCCTCAAGGACCTTATCGTCTTAGTAGCTTTGGAGCAGACGTGACCTGAAACGGTGCCCTTACCTGCACGCTGCAGGCGGCCGTCCTCTGTGGCAGTCAGAGAGGCTGTGAGAACCGGTGCTAAGGTCCCTTCTAAGCCAACGTGTTACGCAAAAGCCTGATAAGATGCGGTGAGCCTGCCCGAGGCATTGCAATGATCCGATGTCATTACACAAGACGTATTACCCCTCTGCATGACATACTTATGGAATTTTCTAATGCAAGCATCGCTATTAGAGACTTTTCTTAAAATGGGAACAGAATGGCAGAATGGAGGTAATTGGCTAATTAATGCAAACCAGAGTCAAGACCTTTCCCCGGTTATTTGACAAATAGCATAATTTCAGGTTTCTTTTCGGGGAATCATTATTTCAGGAAAAAGTGAATTTTGGCTGGCTGGGCCTTATATACAACATTTAATAATGTTTAACATAATCTGGAGTAACATGCCACTGCCTTTTTGAGAAACACAAAAGAGATTAAAAGCCTTTAAGTTCACAATAATACTGTAAAAAAAAGAAAATCCAGGTTAGTGTTTTTGTACCCCATTGTATCCCTGCTAAAATGTCTACTTTAAAACCCAATCTTGAAATTATATGGAGAGAAATCCTCTCTCCAAAATGGACTCTATAGTTTTAAAAATTAGATCTTCATTTCTTTTGGGGAGTTTTTCACACCATCAATGGTTAGATAAAAAGGCCAGCCACACAAAAACATGTTTATACACACACCCAAACGGGACAACACATTGCAGGTTTAAATTAGCATCGAAGGAAAATTAACTTAACTTTAGCCACAATAAAGCTTATTAATAAGAAAAAGTTGATATATAATCCCAGCCCCCTCCCCTCCCGCCCCCCCTTCGGGTACAAGGCATAGCCAGGCAATGTCCCTGCCAGGCTAAATTCAACCCAAGCCCTGGAAGCAGGCTCCTTGTTGTTGAACAGTAGGCCTGATTAATTCACAAATGCTTTCCCTTTTTATAATGCAGGACAATAAGAGGTAATCAGCTTTTAAAAATTCCTTCTCGCAGTGCAATATCTTTGAATTCTGAACTCTCAAGGAGCAATTTCTGAAAGTGTCTCCTGGCATTCTGTTATTTGCAAATTATGGCAGTATTATTTTAAGAAAACTCAGTATCTGAAGAACATTGTTTACCAAATGCACGCAGGGGAGGAAGGCGGCTGCTTTGTGCTGCGGACGGGTTCTGGTTTACAGAGCACGGCGCTGCGTGACCCCTGTGCACAGACAGCTCGGCCGGGCGCCGACAAACGTGAGTCTAATGAGAGAAAAGGGAATTGTGCAGAGCTCCAGTCACACACTTCCTGTGAACAAAAACAGAGATTTCCCCCCTCGGGGACTGTTTCTGATTCATGTGTTGAAACCATTTAATAAGAGTCCCAGTCCCTGTTTGGGAACCTCGACTCTGTCAACAGCGATCTGACGGTCCCTGTGTGGTCACGTTTAGCTCTGGCTGCTCTGCTCTCGGCCTCACCGACGCCGCATCATGTCAGTCAGACGGTGCACGAGGACACAGATAGCCAGGTTGCCATGGAAGCTGTTCTTCCCGCCTGATTTGATCAATTTCTTTTAAAGCGAGTAATTTCATAATTCTTTCCGCAGTGAAAGTGTCATCATGTCCTTGTTACTATATTGAAAGGACCAGATGGTTTCTTTTAATACTTCCTGGGCCCCTCCTAATAACCGTCACGTTTTGGTCATTTGAGGTAGATTCAGTAGACATAAGTTTATGCATTTTTAAAAGTGTGTTACTAAAAGTCATTTTACTTTTAATTATTTTTTTCCATGTTTATCAACAAGATAATCTTAAAAATCCAAATGTTTTTACTGTAAATGTTGGCGTCTCTTCCTTGGGGAAGGTGGAGCTCATTGGAGAGGATGAGCCCCTGGGGAAGGCCTGCAGGGAGCTGGGTCAGTGCTGCAGGTCAGGGCTGCCTGGTCAGAGCTGCAGGGAGGTGAGCTGGAGGAGGAGCGGGGCTGGGATCCTTGCTGGGGGTTTTACCCCAGGCCCAGATGAGAATCAGCCTTGCTATGAGACGCTCTGTGCAGGGTGCGGGGTCGGGGTTGGGGTGGGGCTTCTTCCAGTCCCCAAATGGTCTCAGACCCTGGGCAGTCCTCCATTGTACTGTAGACAGGACACAGAGCATACATGAGCAGACTTCACAGCAATGTGCATGGCAAACGGGGCACCAGCAAGCCAAGGCCGGCTTTTCCCGGCCACCGCCACTGACCTGTAGGTGGCAGTGTGTAGCCAGGAGAGCCCTGCCGGGCACCACGAGGCTCTCAGCACAACAAAATATGGGAAGGAAAAATCAGTTTCTTGTCAGAAATGTCTCCTTGCATCTCCTGCGTTTGTTGTCTTTCCCTGATCCAGCCTCCCGGCTGCCTCTGAACATCCCTGGCCCGGCTCCCTGCGTTTAAGGCACCCCAGGCACCGGCCACGGTGCTGAGCCTGAGGGTGTGGAGGAATGCTTTTGACCTGACTCACCTGCTCTGTCATTTCATGTTTTTCAGAATCGGAGCACGGAGGCGATCTGGAGAGGGTGAGCCACGCTGGGGTACCCAGCAGACTGTCACCCCACCCAGAGATCCGGGACTTGCCTTTCAATCCGAGAGCAAAGTTCCTGTGAGTTTCTCTCGTCAGTCCATCTGGCTTTTAATTTTTAAAAATATATATTTTTATGGATTTCAGAGAGAAAGGGAGAGGAGAGAGAGATAGAAATATCAATGATGAGAATCATTGATCGGTTGCCTCCTGCACGACCCCCACTGGGATCCAGCCCACAAGCCCGGGCCTGGGCCCTGACTGGAATGGACGTGACCTCCTGAGCCATGCCACGGGGCAGTCCATCTGGCTTTGTTTGGGGTTAGGCTGTGCCAGATCCGTTCAAGTGCTTTGTCATAAAAAGCAAAGCCATCTTCATATTTAAAAGATATTTTTGGATCCTCACCCAAGGATACACTTTTTATTAAATTTTAGAGACAGGAAGGGAGAGAGAGAAATGTGGATGTGAGAAGGAAACATTGATGGCTGGCTCCCGCAGATGCCCCGACCGGAACCAAACCTGCAACCTTTCGGCTCACAGGCAATGCTCCCACCAGCGGAGCCGCGGGCCAGGCCATCTCCACTTGTTTGCCTTACGGCCATGGAGCCATGCCACCCCCACGTTCTCCTATGAGTATAACTTTCACAGCAAAGACAGATACGGAAAGAAATCCCTGAGAATTTTTCCTGATCTTATTTTCTTCAGACCAAACAGGAGGTCTTGGCTTTTGGGAAAGGGTGGGCGCCTCTGGTCACCAGAGTCTTGGGAAGGAGACAGAAAGGAGTCAGAGCAGGGCAGGCGCTGCTCCCCATCGTGGCCAGAGACATCATCACTTTGTATGTAGTTTATCCTGTGCGTGTCTGAGTCAATGAGAAGCCTTTCCAACAAAGCAAGGTACAGCATCTGGAGTCAGAGCCCTGTAAGCCTCTGTCGTAATCGGCAAAACCATCACTGCAGAGAGAGGCAGCCTCAGAGCCGCCCTGGGCTGACGCTGTGACCACCGCCTTCCCCACGGCTGTGTCCCAGGCAGCAGCTGGCTCGCTGCAGGCTGCAGGCTTTACCGTGGCTTTGCCCACAGCAGTTTATTCCTTCATCTGCTTTTTAAAAGATCACCACATCCCAGCTTATTAGTTCGCTTTATTAAAAACAACAACAAACGAACTAACAGAGCAGAACAGTTGCAGAGGAACTACCTTCGATAACCTTTCCTCCCTGTGTGACGCTGTACGTCCTGCTGAGCTACTGTCTCCCTGAGTTTTTCAATTTGTGTTTTTCTTCAAATTCATTAAAACAAGCCGTTCCTTGACCCTAATGTGCTGCTTTCCATCTTCAGGTGCATTGCCCTTGTGCCCTGTCAGACGCCACTTGTTTTCAGCGCTTCATGCTGCAGGGACTTGGGGCTTCTGTCCCTCCAAACTTCCGGGGTGGTTGTGGGTCTAAGTCCTGTGATGCAGCTGTCCCCCACCCCCACTTTCCCCATTCCCCACCCCCATCCCACCCCTCACCTCCCCCTCACTCCCCTCCCAGGAAACTTGCTCTGGTGGCAAACACAGGCTGCTGTTGCCTGAGGTAGCCACCGCCCCCAGAGCTCAGGGGGCTCAGAGGTCTCCCCAGTCCCTGCGTCTTCCCCGGGTGCCCAGGAGCTTGCTGTGGGCAAGATATTTCATTTCTGGGCGCGGACAGACCTCCCTGAGTGCTGCTGATCTTGCTGACCTGGGCGGTACCCGCTCTCCTGCCTGAGCCCTCTGCCCTCCGCCCTGGCCCTGCCCTCCCCCAGCCCCAGCCCCTGGAAGCACCGGCTTTGGTGACAGTTAGTTTTGGAGGAAAAAATCACATACGCAAGCTCCCCTTGAGTTAAAAAACAAAAGAAAAATCACCTGCCTGAGCGGATACACCGCCGAAATGACAGCAATAGCATTCTGGATGTTTCTGGGCGTCTGTGTAGTTTCTATGCGTGAGATCCTCCAATCACAGTGTGCACGTGCGGACCCGTTTGTTTTCCTCCCGCCACTGCAGGAAACAAGCAGGAGTCGTTTTTCTCATTTTGTGGACGGGCACAGAGAGGCGAGGCCAAGGGAGCAGGAATACAGGGACAGAGGAGGAAGAGGGCCTGCAGGACGCAGGCTGCTGGCTCCGGTGGAAGGGAGTGGTATTTGGAGGAAAATGTCACCATTAAAGCGGACGGCGGCTCCCAGCGCACCGGAGGGATTCTGTCCAGTGCCCAGTGATGTGTTGTGAAAACGTGGCTCTGTGCCATAGGGGAGAGAGAGAGAGAGAGAGAGAGAGAGAGAGAGAGAGAGAGAGAGAGAGAGAGAGAGAGAGAGAGAGGCAATTTCCTTTGATTACACTGAGAGTTGTTCACTGATTAGAAGGGGTTCTTAATAATAGAGGAGGCTTGAGACGTCCTGCGGATTCCGCCCAACCGGGCAATCCATTTTGGGGCTCATTATTGAAATCCTGGTAAATGCCCAGAGTATGAATATTAGGCATTTTCAGACAACACCCATTGTGAGGAATATGGATATCCAGTTTTGTCTTCCCGAGGAGGTCAGCATTCTATTTAGAAACATACCGATGTAACCCTTTCTCTGAGTCCAGTAAGGACAGACCAAGGTGCACAGCCAATGTGTCTGTAATTCTATCACTTAGTAATTATTTTTCAGATTTTTAAGTGACCAGATATAGAGCATTTTACAAAGATGGGTTTGTGGGTCTCTCAAGGGAACCCACTAAATAGCCCCCTTTTTTCCACATGTGAAATATTAGAGAAAAATACAAAGAAATATAGAGAGAAAACAGTGTTTATTACTACTGTTAGGCAGGGGGAGTGGACTTACACTAACAGCCAAGTCGGCTGGCGGTAGGAAACGCCAGGCACGCAGATGCCCTCACCAGGCCAGGGAGCTGGAAGCTGGAGCTCGCCCACCAGGAAGCCTGCCCAGGCCCACCTCGCAGCGCGGAGGAGGGGATGTGCCCTCTTATGGGGAGGTGAGCGGGCTAACAGAATGCCCATCATTTCCCCTGCATTTACCAGTCACAGAACCAAGAAGAGCTGGTGTTTCCAACCAGCGTGCCGTCCCTGGAAGGACATACCGAGTGCGGAGCAGTATCTCTCACCAACAGGTCACACAGTGCCTGCTGACTTATGTTCTGCACTCTCCCTCCATTTAACTGGGACACTGCTTTTCTCTCTCTGGATTCTACATTCTCTCACTGGACTCACATTTCAATGAAAGGGCTTGGGGGAAAGGATCCGGCAGTGTGTGACCTCTAGGAAAACATGGGGTGAACTCTGGCCTAGCTTGAGTGTATATATAAGGGACATTATGCTGAGCGAAATAAGCCAGACACAGAACGATCCTTCATGGTCTCACCCATGTGGAATCTAGAAATATAGAATTCATAAAAGCAGAGACTAGAAGGGTGGCTGCCCCGGGTGGGAGTGTGGGAAGGAGATGTTAGTCACAGAGTATAATGTTTCAGTTATAAGGTGAGGAAGTTCTGAGGATCTAATGTGTAGCAGGGTGGTTGTGGGGAATAATCATGGGTTATATGTTTGACATTTTCTAAGAGAGTTACATCTTAAGTGCTCTCATTACACACACACACACACACACGAAAGGTATCTGTGCGATGATGGATGTAATAACTTGATTGTGGTAATCATTTCACAGTGTGTGTGTATATATATATTTATATATATATATATGGTAAATACTATACATATATATAGTAAATATATATATATAACAAATCATCATGTGGTATACTTTAAAAATGATACTATATAACAAACATTTATCAATCATATCTCAATAAAACTGGAAAAATAAGTAAAATTAATCTTTAGCTTTTTGGTACTCAGTTGGAGATATAGGGAATCAGTGAAAATAAACCAAACTTGCCATTGTACCTTTACTTGATTCTTGGTAGTAAGTATAAATAGTTTACTTTTCCTTTTCTTATATGAACCATACATTTATTTAAAATACTCATGGACTGAGCTACATTCACACCATGTCAGTCACGGCTGGTTCATTAGTTGAGCAAAGAATGAATAGTGTATGTAATTGGCCAAGCATGGTCTTTGGCATATAGTAGGTAATCAAAAGTAGAAATTGCTTATTATTATTATGTCCAGGGGAAGACTGACACCACTTGACTTCAAGATTTACTATAAAGCTGCTCCAAGACAATATGGTATTGGAAAGAGAATAGACAGATATACATAAATTAAAATGTGAGAAGAAAAAAACCCAAAGAAATATAGAGGTACAATACGTTTATTACCCACAAGGTCTAGTAATACATTGTTAACATTAAGTTCAGAAACAGATCACATATGCACTATCAACTGATCTTGGACAAAGGAGCAAAGACAGTACAATGGGACAAAGTAGTCTTTTCAACAAATGGTGTTGGAACAACTGCACATCCATGTGTAAAAAAACGATGTAGACACAGACCTGTTCACTTCACAAAAACTAACTAAAAACGGATCACAGACCTGAATGTAAATGTAAAAACATCTAGAGGATAGCCTAAGAGGAAAATCTAACTGACCTTGGATTTGGCAATGACTTTTCAGGTATACACCAAGGGCAGGATTCATAAAAGAAAAAAATTGGTAAATTGACATTAAAATTAAAAATGTCTGCTTTGCAAAAACATTAAGAAAATGAAAATACAGGTCACAGACTGGAAAAACAATTTGCAGAATACATAGCTGATAAAGAACTGTTATCCAAATATACAAAGAACACTTAAAAAATCAACAATAAGAAAAAAAAAAGCATCTTGATTAAAAAGTGGGCCAAAGCCGAAACCGGTTTGGCTCAGTGGATAGAGCGTTGGCCTTTGGACTGAAAAGTCCCAGGTTCGATTCCAGTCAAGGGCATGTACCTTGGTTGCGGGCACATCCCTGGGGCAGCTGGTCGATTTTTATCTCTCATCAATGTTTCTAGCTCTCTGTCCCTCTCTCTTCCTCTCTGTAAAAATCAATAAAATATATTTTTTTAAAAAGTGGGCCAACAACCCACCCCAACAGAACTCCCATCAATGAAATATATAGACAGCAAATAAGCATAAGAAAAGATGCTTCACATCACATGCAATCAGGGAAATGAACATTAAAACGAGATACCAGTCACTTCATGCCTATTAACATGCATTTAATCCAGCAAACCGAACATCAAACACTGGCGAGGGCGTGGAGCAACAGGAACTCTCATTCAGTGCTTGTAGGAATGCAACATGGTGCAGTCACGGAGGAAGACCATTTGGTGGTTTTTACAATTCTATATGCTTACCATATGGTCCATCACTTAAAATAACTCTCTTTCGTATTTATCCAAAGGAGTTGAAAACATACCTACCTAAAAACTTGCACATATATGTTTATAACAGCTTTATTCATAATTGTGAAATTTTGGAAGCAACTAAGATGTCAGACGAATAAATCTGTGTTCCATTCAGACAATGGAATGTTATCTAGTGCTAAAAAGAAATGTTAAAATGAACCTTAAAGGCATATTAATAAGTGAAAGAAGTCAATCTAGCTATGCTGCATGATTCCAACTCTATGACATTCAGGAAAAGGCAAACTATGGAGACAGTAAAAAAAATCAGTAGTTTCTAGGATTAGGGAGGAGAGAGGGATAAATAGGAAGCGCACAAAGGATACTGAGAGCAAGGAAATTACTGAGTATGATTCTATAATCATAATACAGGTTATAAATTCATCCACATCCATGGGATGTACACCAGGTGTCACTGTGGACTCTGGGTGTTGCTGTGTCACTGTAGGTACATTAATTGTTACAAAGGCACCACTCTGCTGGGAGATGTTTATATGGGCAGAGGCCATGTTTGTCTGGGCAGGGTTATATGGGAAATCTCTGGATCCTCTGCTCAATTTTGCTATGACCTTAAAATTACTCTAAATCTATTAAAAAATAATATGGAAAAATATGTAATTCTGTGCTAAATTGGATCTTACAACTATATTTATAGAGGCTGTGAAGTAAGCAGTATAAAATATAGACTCCTAACTCCAAGTAGAAATATATCAATACTGACTTAAATAATAAAAGAGGTTTAATGGAGGAAGTTGGACATTGTTTGACTCTTCCCCCCCCCCCCCCCCCAATGGATACTCTTTGGCAGTGGGTCAAAGGGAGAGCAGCATGGACAAAGGTGTGGCAGTATCTGAGGCTCAGAGGACTCAGTTATGTCTTCTTTGCAGAGATGGGGGCACATCTCAGAGTAGAACATTAGTCCATCCTTGGCGTTCTTCTTAAAGGGACTTGGAAAGTACATGTTGAACATTCAGCACTGTACTGAGAGAATCCAGGTCAGTACCTTCATAAGTACAATAATTTGGCTATTCTCCCTCTGTTATTTTTTATTTTTTTAAATTTAAATTCTTTGTTGTTTAAAGTGTCACACATGTCTTCTTTCTCCCTCTCTTCCCCCCCACTGACTTCTCCCCAGCCGTTTTCACTCCTTAGCACATGCCCTCACCTCCCCTACTGTCTGTGTCCATGGGTTATGCTTATATGCATGCATACAAGTCCTTTGGTTGATCTCTTACCCTCCCCCTTCCCTCTGAGGTCTGATGGTCTGTTTGAAACATCTGTGTCACTGGATCTATTTTTGTTCATGAGTTTATTATTCATTATATTCCAAAAATGAATGAGATCATGTGATATTTATTTTTCTTTCACTGGCTTATTTCACTTAGCATAATGCTCTCTCCAGGTCCATCCATGCTGTTGCAAATGAAAGAGTTTCTTTTTTTTACAGCAGGGTAGTATTACATTGTTAGATGCACCATAGTTTTTTTTAATCCACTCATCTGTTGATGGGCACTTAGGCTGTTTCCAAATCTTAGTATTGTATATTGTGCTGTTATGAAAATATGGGTTATATATCCTTTCTGACTGGTGTTTCTAGTTTTGGGGAAATATTCCTAGAAGAGGGATCACTGGGTCAAATGCTGCCTCTGTTCTTTTGACCATCAGTGTTTTCTTAATCTTTTTGATAAATGCTGAGAATGATAAGAATTGAAAAATTGAATCTGAATGGTACTGTCAATTAGAAGAGTTACCTCTGAGGGAATTTTACTTCAAGTCTTATGAAGCCATTATAAGATTTGAACATATTTGTGGTAACCGCTAAGTGGTAACTCTGGTCTAATCTTTATGCTTACATTCACAGTAAGTAGCTTCAGTTGCCAGGTTGTTTGTACAAGTAAATAATATATAGAGGATGCAGTGAAAACTGCTGAAACCAAGAATATTAGCATCTCAAAATTAGCATTTAAAATTGCCAGACATCCAAAACCATCTCCACATGCCATGATATTTTGAATTTAATTTAAAAAATAATTTTGCAAAAATATTATAAAAATAAATATATTGCAATTGAGGTGTTCTTGAATATTTTCAGCTGAAAATTCTCACTAGAAATGATTTTAAAGTTGGTCAGGGCTGCCACTTAGGGAAAACATTTTTTTTTTTTTATAGCCTCATGTGGAGTGGGGGATGGTGTTAATGGAGTATGTACAATGAGTTAAAATGTTGTTTGCTAAGAGCTGTAAAAAGTCTGTGATACACAAGCAGGGCCCACTGCACATGCACATTTATAATAATTGGCCTGATAAAATGTCGAATCCATCATAGTCATCTATAATGATGAACTGGATTGTTTGGTACTTTTGATATGCAACTGTGGGATTCTTCACCTTTTAATGCCTGCTGTGCTATGAGCAATGAAAAGCCACTGTGATAAATAGTCCTTGGATCAGGGAAGCATTTTCTACTGTGGTAAATTCTTGCAGCAGAGAGAGGTGAAATATTCCGTCAGGATTAGAATTGTGTTCCCTCTTGGGAAAATTTAAGACACATGACAAAGCTAGAATTTAACAACTCTCTCACACAATCAGAACATTCATTTTTACATAATAGCTAATCCAAAACCATCAGGGTGTAGATTATGCTTTTTATACTTTTAGTCACTATTATTTAACTTCAAAAATTCAATTATTATAATCCCATCTTTTGCCTACACAGCCAACAATTTGTAAGACCTCTTAAAACCATTTCATCATTTCTGCCTGGCTTATTACTGAACAGTATTTTATTTGTATATAAAAAGTGTTTCCTTTTGCCTTGTAACATATTTTGGGACTAATTGTGATTTTAAAATTAAACACATGTTTAGCCTTAGTCTTTTACACACCATATGTTTGTTTGTTGTTTGTTTGTTAATGTGACTTTTCCGGCCCCTATGAAAAATTTGAACTCAACCTCATTGGATTTTTAAAATTTTTGAACTTTTGATTGTTCTGTGGATTAATTTTCTTTAGATTACAAATACATCTATTTAAAGTTTTATGTTATGATAATATGATCTTTCTATATGAAAGCCCAATATGCAAATTGCCCCTGAGGGAGTTTGACTGGGAGACCAATCGCTCACTATGATGTGTGCTGACCGCCAGGGGTTGCGTGGAACAAAGGAAGGCCCTGGCTGGCATCTGGCAGCTGGGGAAGGGAGGCCCTGGGTGGCAGGTGGAAGGCCCCTATTGGCCCTGATCACTGGCCAGGCCTAAGGACCCCTACCCATGCACGGATTTTGTGCACCAGTCCTCTAGTATGTTATAATCTTACTTATCTTAATGAGCACTTTGGCATTGGATAGCCAACTCCTATAGGAAGTGTTATTTATGATTTCATTATGGATATATATCACAATAGTGCATGACTTTACAAACATGTGTAAAGGTTTACACTTTCCCAAAAAGCCCTGTCATAAATTCTGTGGGGCACTGTACAGTTAGCTAATGCTGGATGATATTTTAGAGACAGTAACTTCCTGCTGGGAAGTTAAAGAACCAATTCCAGGAAAATCAGAGGTTGTCCTACATAAGTTAGCCTTGGTGCTGCTCCTGAAAGTGGCTGCTCTGTGTGCACAAATGTGGTGGAAAAGGACAGTTGTATCTCTAGTTGAGTGTGACACTGCATAATTGTGGAAATTGTCCTTTGGTTGGTAATTATAGTGTTGTTTCTCTGTCTCTTTGATTCATTGTCTATATTTCTGCTAAAAAAAAAAAAAAAAAAACCTTCACAATGAAAATAACCATATTCCCAAATGACATAATAGTGTGTGATTGACAAGGGTGCCTGCCATTTTGGTTTATTAACATGTTATAACAATGCCATCTCTTCTACTGTTGTGATTCAATAAGTCCCTGTTTATGGCTCTACCATTTCTTTCATCATATGTTAACTTTTGAGTGAATTCCTGTCACTTATTCTCCAGCCAAGACTAAACCAAGAGATTGTTTGGAACCGATTCAGAACTGATAGCTTGGCTTTGTTTTTGGATGTCAGTTGGTGACTTTTGTTGTTGCGATAAATGCGTTATGACCTTTGGATGATTTGATGAAGTTTGATTAGACACCAAGGACCCTGTCAAATAAAAATGAGTTTCTGTGGGGCTAACATAGAGTGTGTTGCTCTGGGGGCCTCAAGATAGAGCAGAGTCGACTATGAGTGAGTTAAAATCATCTGTGGCATCAAAGGTCCAGGGAAGCAGGAGTTTTTGTTGCATGAAAATTTATGGGGACAGAGAAAATGAATATTTGCTAAAATGAAAGACTTACAAGAAGTTATAGAACTAACCAAAGACCTTCTGTTAACTCAACTTTCAGAAACTCTTGCAAGTTCAGACTGTTTTTGCTCCTGCTCAGCCCACTCATTCATGAAAAGTAGGGGCGGGTGTATGGCACTCTAGAGTGAAGATGGACAGAGCATGAAGCAGAGGCTAAGGAGACAGATGAAGAAATCAGGCCACTGCAGTCACCTTTTGCTGGCTGTGCCGATGAGGACGTGCTCCACCATTGAACCTCAAGCCCATCCAAGAAGGATGGCAGGCAAAGGAGGACAGTGGCAGCAAACCCACGTCCACTAAAGAGGAGTGGGCTTGTGTTTTTGCTTCACCTGAGAGGGTAACTGGCAAAGTTGGAGTAGGAACTTGTGGAATTGCTAGTACAACACAGTATCAAGATGTCTCTAAATACAATGTCAGGCATTTGATGCCTCAATAATCAGGAAAACTGCTGGATTTAGTCTTTGCAGGGTTTTACAATGACCTTTTTTTATCCTTATGTTTTTCTAAAAGTAAATTGTTAAGAGAGTAAGGAAGATACCATTGCCGTCATTGTTTGACTTCAATAGAATGAAACTTGAACAAGTCGCATTTGATAACTGCTTTTCATTACTATTACCACAGTTTCCTCAAAGTTCGTTGGTAACACAACTTTTCTAATAGATGCTGCTTAAATTAAGCGCTTAGATGAATTGTTGACCATCCTGATATCAGGCCTCATACTTTCTGCAAAGTCCTAGCCTGGAACTTTCAGAACCTTAGAACTTGCCACAAAGTCTTGCAATTCACTGGAACATCAAGGCAAAACACCAAACTTATACAGAGATATTTTAACTTCTTCCCTTATTTACAACTTAAACTTAGCTCTTGGCCAATTAAACCTAAAAATAAAGTTAACTTGTAAAAGTCTAAGTCTGTTTTGAAGTTTTTTCCTTCAATAACTTGTTTTCTAAGCCTATTAGGCCATCTCTAAAAAATATCCAGCTCTTTTATTCTTTTCATTGAGTTTTAGTTTTATGTAAAAAATCATGTTTTAAGAACAACTACCTTTTCTAATGTTTCTTCCCCCACCCCCTCCTGTGTTGGTTTTTCGCTTATGGTAGTGATACCATTTCTTAGGATGTTAAATGTTTATATGAGAAAACAAAAAGCTGATGAATATCCCTGTATCCAGTGTAGTTACCATTTTTGTAAAAAAATAACAAAAAAATAACCAAAGCTAAATTAATGAACAAGAGTACCAAATGTTTCATCATTAAAAATTGACTGGATTTCCTATGCATTAATCTGAGCATAATTTCCTTATATATTATGTTCATGTAGCTGAGTTTGTAATTTTTGTTAACTAGACCGAGTTTTCAGTAGTTGCTGGTGTAAGTGAACATCGCATTTATCCCAAGTTGAGTTTAAGTCAAATATGCACAGGAAAGCATCCTCCCGTTAATGGAAGTTGATTTTTAGGATGTATTAATTTCAATGTTTGCACGTTTAACTTTTATTATATAAAGTGTTTTTAAAATCTCAAAAAAGAAACTTAAGTACATGACTTAGTCAGATTAGAGGCAACCATTGCATACCTCACATGAATACGATAGGGGAGAGTTGAAGCGAGGAAGAGGAGAACAAGGTGGTGCCTTGACTTTTCCTTTCTCGCTGTGAGGAATCAAGGAAGCATCAGACATTATGAGTAAACAGAGATAGTGTACTGTGGTGATGGTGACCAATAACGCCAGTAAAAATAGAATGTTGACATATTTGCTTCAGGAGAGCAGGGCTAGGGATCTCACTCTTAAATTCCATGTCATTTGAACTTACTTTTTCATTTGAATTATTTTTTATCTTAAAAAAGATACTCTTCTTCAGTATTCCCACGATCTAGTCCCATTGTATATATACCTACCTTTGTGATTATATGCAGTTCTATCCCAATTTCAAATTGCTTCGATCCCGCTTCTCTAAGAATGAGCCAACCCACCTGACCTCCACAGCATTTCCCTTGGGTTTGTGCCCTGCCGGTCCTCTGGATGGGATTCTCTGCACTGTGCCTACCCTGTCGTTGGAGGGCTCTTGGAGCAAAACAGCTGCTACAGAACATGGTTCCAAGGTCAGAGCAAAGACCTAGAGGCACACTGGGATGAAAAGGACAGTGGGAGTTGCTCAAACATGGGATGAGTGACTCCGGGAGGCCTTGAGGCCCCATTGCCAGTGGGTGAAGCTGTGGGTGGTGGCATCACTTGTATAGTAGGCAGTGAGGTAAAACTGGGTGAATTTCCGCCTTCCTGTGACATAGGGTATATGCGTTTCTCCATATAGGATCCATAGATCCCAGAGTGAGAATCAACCTGGGTGGCTGGAATTTTCTGGGCCCCAAACTGTCCACACTGTCTCAGAATCTGTTCGGTCCTGGGAATCTTAACTTTCCATAAGCTGTCAGGTGCTTCTGGCATCCACGAAAGTGGTCTCTCTGCATAGAAACTATGTTTCAAGAACGTGGTTCTTATGTGACCATCACAAGGTCAGCAGCAAACAGGGGACAAGATGGTCAATGCAGGGATTGAAAACAAGTCCATACATTTTGTTTTTATAGTTTTATCTTCTCTCCTCATTGCGTTACCTCCCTTTCATCCCACGCTACAGCAACAATGATGAATGCTGACGAGGCCCTGGCTAAACCAGCCCCGGGCACTCATCTCCAGGTAGTTATCTGAAACCTGAGCAGCACTTCACAGCACTGTTTGGGAGATTAACTAATTAAAAACGCAAGCAAGACACGATTTCCCCCCATAAACTAGTTGAGAGGAAGAAAGAAAAAGAAATTTGCATTTTGCCGGTTTTCTGCCAATAGTTTATACCATTAAAATATGAAGTATGTTTTTGATTTCTCTTTTGTGAAAAGTAGGGTGGCAAATTAACATGACATTGTGAGGGAGGCACCTCTGAAAAACAACTCAAATTTATTTAATCAGATTTATTTTAAAAGATGCAGTGGAAAAGGATATTTTTAGACCAATTATCCAGATGATTAAGGGTAAGCAAGTAAAAGTGACCCAAGCGGAGGCCCTGGTATCTGGGATTTATTTAACTTCTATAATTGAAACTTTGCAGCCTTAAGCGGAGGCCAAGGCAGGCCAGAGCTGCCGAAGCTTGCCTTCCTCTATTGCTGGGGGCAACTCAGGCCTCCTGCACTCTCCAGCTCTGTGGCTGCAGCCATTTTTGTTGGGATTTATTTATCTTCTATAATTGAAACTTTGTAGCTGTGAGTAGAGGCCAGGGTGTGTGTAAAGCTTGGCTTCCTCCATTGCCAGGGAAACCCAAGCCTCCTGCTCTCTCCGTGGCCACAGCCATCTTGGTTGGGGTTAATTTGCATACTCACTCCTGATTGGCTGGTGGGAATGGCTTGTGGGTGTAGCAGAGTGATGGCTAATTTGCATACTGCTCTTTTATTAGATAGGTTGCTATAGTACAAGTAATCACTTCATTAATTAAGCAAAAACAAATGCCACCATCATGTCCTTGATACAATAGAGAGGATTGACTTTTGTTTCCTTCCCTCTCCCCTCTCTCTCTGCATTGAGCTGAACTTCTATATATTCCCCATAGTTGCACACTTGGCCAGATCCGTGCTGAAAGTATGTTGCCCTGAGACTCTGTTGCACTGGGTGCCGGCTTACTTCGGGAGCTGTGCAGCGAGTCATCAACATCATCTTTGAAAGCAAACCCATCTCAAACCACAGCCTCCTGCCCACAGGGTCCCAGCCATCTTGGCATCCTGGGGAAAGTGGAGCACCTGCTGGGGCGGCAGGGTCCTGGCTGCAGTTCACGCGATACTCATCTTACGATGCTCACACACACACTCTCGGTGGTTTGGGTGTCCTTTTCCTTTTCAGCTCTGACATGCTGCTCTGCTTTCTCCTCAGAGGTGGCTGTGATAGTGCTTTGTGTGAAAACATCCTGTTTGTAGTTGGATGTCATCTTGTTAAATCTGGGAAGTGATCAGGGGCTCCTTGGTTTGGAGAAACATGGTAAGATGTTGTGACTATTGACAGTCATGAATCCAGATTCATCCATGTAGATTACCTTCCTTTTTTCCCCTTTTTCTTTTGAAATGAAAGGATGAGGGCTTTTAAAGTTATTCTTTAAGATGCTGTGTGCTTTTTAGTGGAATCTGAAATGTAACTGCAATAAATATTCATCTAATCTATGGGCCTCGCAACACAGTTTATCACCATTTCAATTTCGAGCTTTCATTATCTGCCACCGGCACTGTCACTTGGGATGAGCTCATTTCCCCTCTTTGATAGTGACTACAAAGGCACTGGATGCCTTTTTCTATTTTGTAGTTATGTTTAGGCTGTAGTGAAAAACCTCCCAGTGCTTAGTCATTCCTGCATGCTTGTCTCATGGGATAAGGTAAGCCTATCATTTACTTCAGCTTTTACTTTTCTTGTTTAAATTATGAAGCTCTTCTTTTTTATTTCTAAACTAGAACCCGGTGCAATAAATTCATGCATGGGAACGGTGTACCTAAGCCCAGCCTGCAACCTCTCCAATCTGGGACCCCTTAGGGATGTCCGAATGCCTGGTGGGATTGGGCCTAAATGGGCAGCCAGACATCCCTCTCACAATCCAGGACTGCTGGCTCCTGTCTTCCTTTCTGATTGCCCCTAACTGTTTCTGCTTGCCAGCCTGATCACCCCATAACCACATTCCTGCAAGCCTGATTGATGTCTAACTGCTCCTCTGCCAGACTGTTTGCCTCCAACTTCCCTTTTTTGCCGGTCTGTTCACCTCTAACTGCCCTCCCTTGCAGGCCTGGAACCTCCCAACTGCCCACCCCTGCTGGCCATCTTGTGGTGGCCATCTTGTGTCCACATGGGGGAAGGATCTTTGACCACATGGGGGCAGCAATCTTGTGTGTTGGAGTGATGGTCAATCTGCATATTACTTTTATTAGATAGGATAGAGGCCTGGTGCATGGGTCAGGCTAGCTGGTTTTCCCTGAAGGGTGTCCCAGATCAGGGTGGGGCATGGGGTGGCCTGGGCAAGGGGCTGTGGTGGTTTGCAGGCTAGCCACGCCCTCTACCCCCCCCCCCCCCCCAGTGACCTAAGTGGAGGTCCTGGTATCTGGTATTTATTTATCTTCTATAATTGAAACTTTGTAGCCTTAAGCAGAGGCCTGGGCTGACCAGGGTGTGTGGAAAGCTTGGCTTCCTCCATTGCTGGGGGCAACTCAAGCCTCCTGAACTCTCCAGCTCTGTGGCTACCACCATTTTTGTTGGGATTTATTTATCTTCTATAATTGAAACTTTGTAGCCTTAAGCAGAGGCCTGGGCTGGACAAGATGCGTGGAAAGCTTGGCTTCCTCCATCACTGGGGAAACCCAAGTCTTCCTCCTGCTCTCTCCATGGCGGCAGCCATCTTGGTTGGGGTTGATTTGCATACTAGCTCCTGATTGGCTAGTGAGTGTGGCTTGTGGGTGTAGCAAAGTGATTGTTAATTTGCATATCAGTCTTTTATTAGATAGGATTCATTTTCCTTAGTAAAACCTTTTCTCTCTGGCACTCCCACACACAACTGTGGGTGTGATGGGTGAGGCATTGAGATGGTCCTTCCACACTCAGCACTGCTGGAGCAGCTTTCTAGAACCTGGGGAAGTTTGGTAGCTCTGTGGCAGATGGGCTTTCAGGTAGCACTTACTGGGGCTTTTCCCTTTTGTATCAGCACACATGGGCTCTACACCTACTTAGTGTGCTGGCATTTCACAGTTGATATCCTCAGATGTTTTTCTTTTCGCTTGATGAGCAAGGATGGGAATTGAGGTACTCTTTAAAATGAAACATGCTTATTTTTTAGCATTTCTGACTTGACTACAACAAATCTATCTGTTTGAATTCTATATACTTGTTTTCTAAATTCCTATGCTGTACACCTAATGTAGTGACTACCAAGTGTTGGAAATATGCTAAATCAGTCTTCAAGAGTTCATTACCAGTTTGGCTCAACAATTGCTATATACAAGTTTATATTTAGTTTACAAAGTAAGAAAGTTTTATGCCATCTTCCATTTTTTTTTTCCTCCACTGGTTTGAGTGCTTGTATTTTATTGACTTAGAAGTGTCACAGAACTTGGTGCTAAAGGAACTCTTGAACAATTTTGTGATATGAAATACAGTGTTTAAACAATCTTGACATTGAAAAGCATTATCTAGTTTAATTTAGGTCCCATGTTTTGAGCTTATTTTTACTTTGTATTCTAGGATAATTGGATGAGAAAACAGTTTTCCCAAATGGAAAAAAAAAATTAAGTTTTGCCAGAGCAATAGGGAATTGCACCTATGTCTTAAGTTTCCTTATAAAAGGCAGTTTTAAATACCAGAAACTTCCAGCCAAAATACCCCATGCTTGGTGTCAGTCCTGCAGTACATTTGGGTATGGAGAACTTAATGCAGTGTGGTGAAGCATCAGGAGGAAAGTGTGTTGTTACCTCTTGGGTAACTCCAAACTGTTTTCTTTAAAGTTGAGATAGCAGGTAATCTGCTATGTGAACCTTGATGGTAGGCTAGACTGCCCATCAGATCTCTGAATGCAGCAGGTGGGCAGCTGGCTGCCTCCCCACCTCCAGCTCTGGGCCTAGTGAAAAGCGATGTGTGAATGTTTGTGATGACATTTAGTGTGGGTTTCATTTAGATAACATGTAGCCATGAATGGTCAGAAGTTTTGAAGGGGCTTAGGATCCACTAGTGAGAGGCAATTTCAAAAAGTTTATCTATACCATCTCACCTGCTTATATGAAGGGAAGACAAATACTTGTGAAAGATTTAAGGTTAAGCTATAGAAACAAGAGTATTTTGTTTTCTGAGGTATAGAGAAGAATTTGTGACAGGGGAGGGTTCAATGACTCTAACCATTTTGTGGTAGTAGAAAGTGGATTTTGACTAGGCACAGCAGGAACTGGTTATTATTTATGGGACAAATAACAGTTTTAGGGCCAGATGCTGGGCCATCTGCTTTGTTTGTAGAATCACATTTTATTCTTATAACCCTATAAAGTAGGAACTACTAATTCTCCTGTTATGTCGCTGATAGAATTGTGATGTAGAATAATGACTTCCCCAATTATGCTCACATCCTACTCCGTAATTCCTGTGACTATGTTATTTTACTTGGAAAATGGGATTTTTTGGGTGTGATTACTGTTAAAGACCTTGAGACAAGGGTGTATTATTCTGGCTTATCTGAGTGGGCTCATGCTCATCACATGAGTCCATAAAGGGGAACACAACTTCCTGGGTGGTCAAAGACACAGTGTGATGATGGAGGAAGAGTCAGGGATGAACACTATGGCTTTGAAGATGGACTAGGAGGCCATGAGCTAAGGAATGCAGGCGCATTCTAGAACTAGAAAAGACAAGGAAATAGATTTTTCTCTAGAGCCTTCAGAAAGTGCCTTAATCTGACAAGGCTATTATAATAAAAGGCTGTACTTTGTGGTTTTATAAATGACAGAGATTTATTTCTTACAGTTCTGGAGGCGGGAAGTCCAAGAACAGATGTCAGCATGTTTGGGTGAGGGCCCTCCTTCATGTGATAGATTCTTATTGTACCTTCATAGGGCAGAAGTGTGTAAGGAACTTTTGTAGAAACACTAATCCTATTTATGAGGGCTCCACCTATATGATTTCAGCATCTTCCAAAGGCCCCATCTTCTAATTGCACCAAAGTGGGCATTAAGATTTCCATATGTGCATTTTGGGAGGACACAAATATTCAGACCATAACAGGAAGGAACTGGGTATTGCAAACGTCTTATTCTAGCCCAGTGATACCCATGTCAGACTTCTGACCCTTAAGAACTGTAAGATAATAAATTTGGGTTGTGTTAAGCCAATACATTTATGGTTATTTGTTGCAAGTATAGAAAATTAAGACAATAATAGCATTTGTACCCATAGAAGGTCTGAGGAAGTCTTAGATTACCCCACAGAGATGCCGGAAGGTATTAATCTCTTGAAGTCAGTGATAAAGACTGGAAGAGATGACTGCTATTTCAAATGTGTGGACAGCGATTCAGAACCAGTAGAAACATCAAAAATCAAGGCAATGTGACACTCCCAAAAGATCACAATGATTATCCAGTAACTGACCCCAAATATATAAAACTAGAAATCAATAATAGGAGGAAAGCTGTACAATTCGCAAAAAATTGGAAGTTAAACAGCATACTCCCGAACAACAACAACCACTAAGAAAAATGGATCAACGATGAAATTTTAAAAATATATTGAAATAAAAATGCAAAACAATATAAAACTTATGATATTCATCAAAAGCAATTCTTATGTAGTGATGAACACCTACATTAATGAAAAAAAATTATCTAACATTACACCTCAGTGAACTAGAAGAACAACAACAAACTAAGCTAAAAGTTAGCTGAATAAAGGAAACAACACAGATCAGAGTATTAAAAAAAAAAATAGAGACTGGAAAAGCAATTAAAAAGCTAAAAAAAACCAAGAGCTGATTTTTTTTAAAAAAAGATAAAACAAAATTGACAAATATTTAACTAGGCTAAAAAGAGAGAAGATTCAAATAGAATTAGAAATGAAGAGAGACATTACAATCAATACAAGGATCATGAGACTATTATGAAAAATTATTTTACCAACAAATTGGATAACCTAGAAGAAATAGGAAAATTCCAAAACATACAAGCTACTAATACTGAATTATGAAGAAAAAGAAAATCTGAACAGACCAATATTGAGTAAGGAGATTGAATCAGTAATTAAAAACCTCCCAATAAAGAAAATATTCAGCCAAAACCGGTTTGGCTCAATGGATAGAGTGTCGGCTTGGGGACTGAAGGGACCCGGGTTCGATTCCGCTCAAGGGCATGTACCTTGGTTGCGGGCATATCCCCAGTAGGGGGTGTGCAAGAGGCAGCTGATCGATGACTCTCTCTCATCGATGTTTCTAGCTCTCTATCTCCCTTCCTCTCTGTACAAAATCAATAAAAAAAATAAAAAAGGAAAAAAGAAAATATTCAGACCTGCTGGCTTCACATGTAAATTCAGCTTAACACTTAAAGAAGAATTAGTGCCAAACATTCTCAAGCTCTTCCCCAAAACTGAAGAGAAAACATTCCTAACTTACTTTGAGAAGCCAACATTGCCCTGATACCAAGACCAGTAAGGACACTTGAAAAAAACTACAGGCTAATACTTTTGATAGAGGCAAACATTCTCAACAAAATCAAAATCTAGCAAACTAAATTTAACAGCACATTAAAAGAATCATACACTATGATAAATAAGATGGGTTTTTATCCCTGGAATATAAGGATGGTTCAACATAAGCAAATCAATGAATGTGGTACACCTTACTAATAGAATAAAAACCAAAAATGATATGATTATCTCAATAGATGCAGAATAAGCATTTGACAAATACAACAATCTTTCATAATAAATCTCTCAACAAATTGGGTATAAAAGAAACATAAACATAAAAAAACACATTATCTATGACAAGCCTACCACTTACATCATCCTCAATGGTGAGAGGTTGAAAGTGTTTCCTTTAAGACTTGAATCAAGAGCAGAGTGTCCACAATCACTACTCCAATTTAACATAGTACTAGATGTCCTAGCCAGATGTTCTGGCAAGAAAAAGAAATAAAAGGCATCCAAGTCAGAAAGTGATAAGTAAAATTGTTTTTGCTGGCAGATGACAAGATCTTATCTTTAGGGAAATTTAAAAACTCCACCCTAAAATTGTTAGGACTAGTAAATAAATTCACTAGAGTTGTAGGATAGAAAATTAATAAACATTTCTTTACACCAACGAACTGAAAAAGAAAATTAAGCAATCCTATTTACAATTATATTAAAAGCAATAAAACATGAGATGAAATATCTGTCCACTGAAGACTATAGGCCATTGATGAAAAAAATTGTGGTAGATACAAATATATGAAAAGATATCCCACATATATGGATTGGAAGAATTAATATTGTTAAAATGTTCATACTGACCAAAGTGGTTTACAGATTCAATGCATTAGTTATGAAAATTCCGGGGACATTTTACACAAAAATTTAAAAAAAATTCTAAATTTATATAGAATCAGAAAAGACCCTAAGTAGCCAAAGCAATTCTGAGAATAAAGAATAGCCTGGCCTATGAACCAGGAGGTCACGGTTTGATTCTAGCTCAGGGCATATGCCCAGGTTATGGGCTCAGTCCCCTGTCTGAGACAACAAAGCTGGAGCCCTGGCTGGTGTTTCTCAGGGGTTAGAGTATAATTTCATGTTTTTTTTTTTTTTTTTTTTTTTTAAAGTGCAGATTTGATTCTCAGTCAGGGCAGGTACTGAAATTGTGGATTTGAACCACAGTGGGGGTTCATATGGGATACAACCAATAAATGTTTCTCTCTCATATTGATATTTTTCTTTCACACTCTCTCCCTCTCCTTTGCTCTCTCTCTAAAAATCAATAAAAATATAATTAAAAAAAGAACAGACAAAACCGGTTTGGCTCAGTGGTAGAGAGCCACTGTGGGCTGAAAGGTCCCAGGTTCGATTCCGGTCAAGGGCATGTACACTGGTTGTGGGCACATCTCAGGAAGGGGGTATGCAGGAGGCAGCTGGTTGATGTTTCTCTCTCATCGACATTTCTAGCTCTCTATCTCTCTCCCTTCCTCCTCTCTGTAAAATATCAATAAAATGTATTTTTTTTAAAAAAGAACAAAGCTGGAGGCATACATATGATGATTTCAAAGCTATAGTAATCAAAACTGTGTGAAACTACTATAAAAATACACATATATAATAATGGGACAGAATTAATAGCCCAGAAATAAACCCTCACATATATATGGTCAACTGATATTTGATAAGGGAGTCAAAAATGATCAATGGAGAAAGGTTAGTCTCTTTAATAATTGGTATTGTGAAAACTGGTTAGTCACATGAATGAAATTAGACCCCTAAGTTATACTACCAAAAAAAGTAACCCTGGTGATGGTTGAAGACTTGACTTGGGGTGATGACTTGGGGTGGTGAACACATAATACAGTGTACAGATGATGTGTTGTAGAATTGTATACCTGAAACGTATAATTTTGTTAACCAGTATCACCCCAATAAATTCAATAAAAAGAAAAAATATATTTATGTATATTACTAAATACACATCTAAACTAATAAGAGAGTAAAATGCAAAATGCCCACCAGCCAATCAGGAGTGAGTATTCAAATTAACCCAACAAAAATGGCAGATTAATTTGCATACGCAGACGCCCAGTAGCCTGGTGTGGAGCGGAATGATATAGTTTGTGGAAAAGGAATCTTGGAAAGGAACTTTATGTGTGATTAAGCTGAATAATTTTGAATGAATTGATTATGTGTTTTAAAATTAAGATTTAATTCCAATTGTATACTTACATAAAACTTAAAATTAGTTTTTCTGATAAGGCAAAGTTTTTTCATACTATAGGTATGTTCCAAATAAGAGATCATAAAAATAAAGTAAAGATTTTATGCTTTATTCAAGTTACTTCTGTGCTATTTCTTAGCAGTCCTTTGATTTTTTAATCTTCTCAGTATTGAAAGAGCTACATTTTGCTTACAATTGTTTAACTTTTTGTTCTTGCCTATGGAGTCTTAAATTGTCATAATTAAGTAGAGCTCTAAGCAAGCATTGTTATAGAATAAACTGTGATCTTATTTGACCAATTGTTTAAAAATTTTTGTACACCTGTCTCAAAATCAAATTTTAAGTAAAACTAACGTTGAAATTTCCCAGCAGTCCATAGGACATTTCAAAGGATCTTTCTCTCTCTCTCTCTCTCTCTTTTTTTTTTTTTGGTATAAAATGGAAATATTAGTCTAATAAGGCTTATTTTGCATGTTAACATTTAGTAGGAAGCATTATTAAAGATGAAATCATGATTACATTAAAAATTAACTCAAGATGGATTAAGTACTTAAATGTTAGAGCTGAAATCCAAATATTGGGTACCTTTGATTAGGTTCCTTATGTCTTCTTTACATTGGTCTTAGCTGTGATTTCTGGATATGGCATCAGAAGCACAAGCAACAGAGTCTAAAATTAATTAGTGGGACTACGCAAACTGAAAAGTTTCTGCACAGCAAAAGAAATAATAGAAAATATGAGAAGGGTACCTGGGGGTTTGCAAACCATTTACGTAATGAGGGATTAAGATTCAAAATATATAAAGGACTTCAATAACTCAATAGTAAAAAACCAAAACCCCGTTCATATTAAAACATTTTCAGAGTACCTGAACATTTTCTACAGAAGACATTCAAAAGGCCAACAAGTACATGAAAAGATGTTCAACATCACTATGACTAGCAAAAGACAAATCAAAGCACAATGAGATGTCACTTCCTATCTGTTAGAATGACTATTTTGAGAAAGACAGGTAATGAATGTTGGCATGGAGGAAAGGAAACCCTCAGAGTGCTGTTATGGAATGTAAGTTGGTGTAGTCGCTATGGAAACACTGTGGATTTCTCATCTAACCTATATGAATACAACTACCACATGTCCCAGCACTCTCACTGCTCGGTTTATAGCCAAAGGAAATGAAACAGGACTTTGAAGAGATATCTGCACCCCCATGTTCACTGCAGTATAATTTCCAACAGCCAAGACATGGAAACAACCTAAGTGTGCGTCTAGCAATGAGTGCGATACTATTCAGCCATGTGAGGAAGAGCAATTCTTGCCATTTGTGAAACATTCATGGAACTTGTGTGCACAATGGAATTGAAATAAGCCAGACAAAGAAAAGTTCTGCATGATCTCACTCATATGAGGAATCTAAAAGAGGCCCATCTCATAGAAAGAGAGTAGAATGGTGGTGCCAGGGCCTGAGGGGTGGGAGCAATAAAGAGATGGTGGTCAGAGGATTCAAACTTCTGGTTTTAAGAGTAATAATTCTGGGAATCTGATGGACAGCTGATGACTATAGTTAACGATATTTTGTTATAGTCTTGACATTTTCTAAGAGTATAGATCTTAATATTCTTCGCGCCAACCCCCTTAAATAGTAATTGTGAGGTCATGGAGTGCAAACCAGTGCTATATGGTAACATTTTGCAACATATGTGATTGAAATCATCACACGAACATCTTAAACCAGCAATTTTCAACTGTATGCCTCAAGAATTTTAAAAACATGCAATAATTGGCCCAGCTGGCATGGCTCAGTGGTTGAGGTTTCGACCCATGAACCAGGAGATCACAGTTCAGGGCAAATGACTAGGTTGTTGGCTTGATCCCCAGTATGGGACAACAGGAAGCGGTCAATCAATGAATGATTCTCTCTCATCATTGATGTTTCTATCTCTCTCTCCCTCTCCCATAAAATAAAAAAATATATTAAAAAATTAAATAAGACATGCAATTCATGACTATTTAATCAGGGGAACAGACTTTTTATCCCTTAGATGATCAAATTAAAAAAATGACAACAGCCAACACAACAATAGCCGTCCAGTGTAAATGAGTCAAAATTATACTTTTTTTTTTTTTTTTTTTAGCCAAACTGGCCAATTTCAGTAATTTGTGTATGTGTGCTGTGAGATGAAAAAAGTTGAAAATCATTGCCTTAAACTATTACATACTAATTGTATCTCAATAAAGCTGGGGAAAAGGTTTGTTAAAAAGGTTTATAGCAAAAGAAAGAACACTGATTGGCTTGTACATGCCAGGCATGGGTTAGGTGCTGGGTAGGTGGTATGATGTTTTGATACATAAGACAGTCATGGTTCTTGCATTCTTGAAACAGATTTCTGTTGAAGACATTAAAAAAAAGGAACACATGGACACAGAAATACGGTAATTACATCTGTGATAGGGTCATGGGCATTTAACTGTGTGACTTGGGATAGACTTGTGGTGGTAACTGGGATGGGCTGCCTTTAGTCGTCTCTGACTCAGTATAATTTATAAAACTTGGGAAGTCTTCTTCGAAGAGGCATTCACATGGATACTGTGTGTAAACTGAGCGGCACAGGAGAGACCAGCCCCTGGGAGAGTGGACTGCGTGTTAGGCACAGACTAGGGCCGATGCTAATGTCCTCACACGGAGAGAGCTGGTGTGTGCTCCTAGAACTGAATAAGGACATCGTGGCTGGTGGAGACGTTAAGAGTCTGCATTAGTGTGCAGAGCTAGTACCATGCTGGGGAATTAGAATTGCTAACTACCTGAATTGTCAACTGTGCATTTTGGCAGATTTTTGCCTTGAATGCTAGAGAGAGTCAAGAGGAGGTTGAGGGGAAGGGAGAGTGTGGAGAAGGGCGTTGATAGGATATGATAGGCCCATATGAGTGGGGATTTTATTCTAGCCACAGTAAGAAGCCATATGATGTTCGTAAAGCAAGGCAATGCCATACATTGATTGATGCCTTATAAAACCCTGATATACCCAGGATTGTAGAGTACAAGAGTGAAAGGAGGGGAGCACTGTACTGACACAGCAGGCCTGCCCACTCTTCCCCTGCAGTCCACACAAGTTTAGCAAATATCTTCATGGATGAGGTTGCACACGGTCATTGTCGCTAGGAAAAGCAGAGGAGCTGCATTCACCTGTTCTCTGTCAGCCAAGATGTCAGCTGCCGAGACATGAACACTTCCCTGACCGGACCAAAGCCATGATGGTTCTGCCAATCTCGATGGCGTGCTAACACCTCCCCTCTCTGCATGGACATCTGTATATTTTTACTCCAGATTTGTTGGTGTGTGTTGGGGCAGGTATCATTCTAATCTGTGATTTGGAGAGTTAAAATCGAAGAAACAACTTCTTCAATATCCCAGCTGATATGAGAGCTATTTTACCTCTCATCTCTGACTCAGTATAATTTATAAAACTCGGGATAAATAGCCAAGTTCATTAGGTATGAAATTGGGTCTGGTATGGATCTCATACATGCATGTATTCCTGCTACCTCTGATGATAAACTCACCTTCTAGAAGAAGCTCTATTTTGCTCGGGAGACATTATGTGGAATTTAAAAGACGCCAAAAATATAAGCGGATGCGACTTCTAATTTCATTTTGAATGGAGAAAACCTCACTAGTGCACAACTTGACAAGCTTAGGCTTTACATAGAAGACAAAATCCTTTAAGGAATTAAAAAGCGAATCATCTTACAACAATAAACACTTCCCTACATTGTTTATGTGGAGTCTCGTGCTTGTTAAAGAGATGTTAAGAGTCTGCATTAGTGTGCAGAGCTAGAACCATGCTGGGGAATTAGAATTGCTAACTACTTGAATTGTCAACTGTGCATTTTGGCAGATTTTTGCCTTGAATGCTAATGTAGTCTTTTAAGTATCATTTTGATGAATTTTATTGTTGCATTAGAGACGGGCTGGTTTCCCCAGCCCTGTCCACTCCATCACTGTCGATGTGCCCATCACACCAAAAACCCAGAGGTGAACAGTTTCAAAAGCTGCTCCTGTTACTGGTGTGTGACAGCAGCGTAATTTTGTTTTTATCTCCTTTGATTTTATGCTGATATGGGTTGCAGCAGTATTTGCCTGCAGCCTCTTTAAACTTTTCCTTTTAATTAAAAAGCCTAATTGGGAGTAATAAAAACTTCCAATTAAGCCTTTTAAATAAAAACTGCAAGCTGAAAGTGGCTGTGGTTGCAGGGAGAGGCGGGCGCTGGTGCTGCCATGACTCCTGGATTCTGTTTCTGCAAGACGACTCGTGGTGTCCAGGTTGAACATGAGACCTGAGTTAGGAGAAATGGACCTGAGAGGAGAGCCACACAGATCATTATCCTGTGAAACAGCATGTGCCTTGGGAGCTGGGGGTGTGTGGGGGGAGGACTTGGGTTTTCAGGCAGGAAAGATACTGAAGGGGAGCTTAAATTATCATCGCAGATAAAATTCCAGCAATGTTGCATTTTTAGTTACAACAACAACAACAACAACAACAAAGATTATAGCATTTGAACACAACAATGTTCTTGCTTACTTGTTATTTTCTCTTAGGTATAAAATACCCTAATTGCTTGACTTGCTGTGCTCTCCTCCACTCCTTGCACCAGAGAAAGATGCTAGAAAACACCTGCAGGGCCGCCTGGGCTTCTCTGGGCTCCAGTGGACGGGCTGGTGCTTCGGATGCTGGTCCTCAGGTGCGAATTGAGTAACAACAGCCTCCACGGTAGCTGCTGACACTGCGACCTCCAGAAAACTGGGCTGGAACACACTGAGACCCAGTGATATTTCATATGTTTATGTTTGTTTCTCATGGAAAGAAATGTTTGCTAGCATAAAACAAGTGTTGGTAAATCAAATCACATTTTCAATATGCCAGAGATGTTTGATACTTGAAGGAAAAATATAATGAATCATTTTGTATGACAAATAGTCAATTAGCAATCAATCTCCCTGTATAGTTTTAGTTTACATCCATCATCTTAAATTTGGCATGTGGATGTTTACAATTTTCTGGCTTGTAGTTGGTTCAATGCTAGGTATATTGTGCTGGTTTCAAACACAGTATCAATGAAAAGCCAGATGTCAGAGAGATTTCCAATTTTGTGAAATAGCAATTATTCTAAATGGAAATGGGAGTGCGTGTGTGTGTGTGTGTGTGTGTGTGTGTGTGTGTGTGTGTGTGTGTAGGGGAGCATTGGAGACACTAATAGACAAAATAATAATTTTCATCAATTATTCTCATTAGATTGAGGTCTTGGGCTGCATGCATCATTTACAAGGCATCTCAAGTGCATCTTAGGTCCAGTATCCTCTTCCTTCTCTGCAAACGTCACCTTGTGTAAGGCTCTGGCTTCGGGGTCTGAAGGGCAGAGTGTGGGGGTGAGAGGACACATCAGTGGCTAAGGAAGGAGTGTCTTCCTCCCCCACAACCCCCATGATCTTATTTATTTATTTATTTATTTATTTATTTATTAGAGGTCTGGTGCATGAAATTCATGCAGGGGTTGGGGGTGGGGAGAATACCTCAGCCCAGCCTACACTTTTTCCAATCTAGGACCCTTTGGGGGATATCCAACTGCTGGTGTAGTCGGACATCCCTCTCAAAATCCGGGACCACTGGCTCCTAATCGCTCACCTGATCACCCCTAACTGCCTCTGCCTGCCATCCTGATCGCCCCAAACTGCTCTCCCCTGCCTGCCTGATCACCCCTCACTGCCTCTGCCGTGGCCCCTGCCACTGTGGCTTTGTCCGGAAGGATGTCAGGTTTATCTGGTCTAATTAGCATATTACCCTTTTCTTAATATAGATTTATTTATTTATTTATTTGCAAATCTTTATCACTGAAAGTATTACATAGATCCTCCCTTTCCTCCATTAATCCATTACAGCTCTCTCCTATACCACCTCCCTCAGTCCTTCACCACCAGGCCAGGGCACTGGATGCCATGGGGGTGGGGGTGGGGGGTGGGGGGTCGGGGACAGGAGGGTGCCAGAAGACAGCCTGGTTTCCTACCCCCATCTCCGCCCTTTGCGGCCTCAGCCAGCCCGGAGGGAAAGCAGCTGCCAGGGGTCTGGGTCACTGATGGGCCGAGTCCCCATGCACAGGGCGGAGCGGCCCGCAGGGCAGTGCCAGGCAGTGTGGTTCTGACGTGTTCTCTGCCAGAGGTGCGGGCTGCGGGGGACAGGGGGCCTGCTAAACCAGAGGAGCAGCTAGAAAACCACAGGTTTGGGCCCAGGCACTGAGGCAGAGATTCCTAATGGGGCTGTGGGGCATTCTGGCCTGGGGATGGCATGGAGACTCTAGAATCAACTCAGTAGCACCTGGATATTTGTGCTCAAACAAGTCTTAACATTTTAAGCATAAATCCTCCCTCCCTCTCCTCTCCCTCCCTCCTTCCCTCCCTCCCTCCCTTACCTCCCTCCCTGCTTCCCTCCTTCCCTCCTTCCCTGCTTCCCTCCCTCCCTCCCTCCCTCCCTTCCCTCCTTCCCTGCTTCCCTCCCTGCTTCCCTCCCTGCTTCCCTCCCTCCCTCCCTCCCTCCCTCCCTCCCTCCCTCCCTCCCTCCCTTCCTCCCTCCCTCCCTTCTTCTCTTCCCTCCTTCCTCTTTCCATCCTTCCTTAGGCAGGATGCTCTCTGAGGTTATTTTTATGTTTGATGTTTCATGCATGTCAGTGGCCAGAGTTCTATCAGTGACACATGCCTTTTCTGTGATTTTATCCGAGTGCCTCTGCGCTGTGGTCTGACACCAGAAAGTTATTCCAGCGGATGAGAGCTCTGCCCAGGGGCTTTTACCTGCTCTTCTTTGAGGACCCGGCCTCCCAGGGAGAAGGCTGAAATCTCTTCAAAGCATCGCTTTCTATTAATCACTCTGTTGTTCTTCCCTCGACTCCTGGCTCCTGCCTCTGTTCCTTCTCTTGCTAATATGCCTTTACGGTCTAATATGTATAAGCTATGAAAACATTAAATAAAGTGTTTTCTATAACATTTTATGGATGAAGTATTTGTGGGAAAGTGACTGTGCAAATATATGAAGTCAGGATAGTATTTATCCATACTTTGCTACAGAAAATTTGGTTTAAAAAATATATTTTCACAAATATATACAAAAAGGTAGCAACTAAAACTGGACTTGTATTTTAAAAACCCAGCTGCTAATCACTAGTCACTTTCCCCAAAGTTTCAGCCTTATAACGTCATTCCTCTAATCTACTGATTTTGTAATAACCAATGAAATATAGGTGATTTCAGACACTGGTACTATATTCCACCAAAGATGATTAAGTACATGTTTTGTTGTTGTTGTTCATCTGGGCACCGATACTGAAGGGAGAGGGAAAGATAGGAGAGACAGAGCAGGAAGCAGGAATCCTGGGATTGGAGGAAATCTTCCTATTTCAGAGTTTACTCTAAGGGCGAGATGGGGCAGCCCGTGGGGCAGGCTCAGTGTGGGAGCGGGAGGTTGAAAGCAGCCAGTGCAGCTCTCCCCCGTCTCTTTCAACCCACTTTCATCTCCAATGCTTGGATGAGCTTCTAAGTGGAAATAAAAATGATAATTCTCTTTTATTTCTTCTTTTTCTATGCAGTCATAATAAGTTGGATTTCTATTAAACCTGGGAAGATAAAAAGTGGGAAATGCACTTTTCCTGAACTCTCTGAGAGTTCTATAAAATGCTCAATTATACTTGCCTCTGCTGGTATTTCCTTCCATGCTCGCTAGCCTGCATGAAGTCTCTGGAGCCTCAGTTAGCACTGAGAAAAAGAGAGCCAATTGTTTTTTTTTTTTTTTTCTGAACTCAGAGAAGAGCTGGCTGCATAAATACTGCCACTAATCATTTCATTTGTTTCATGACCTGTTGTTTAAACTTTTAAGGAACCATAACACAATAGAAACTAAAACTATCTTAAAAGAAAAGTCAGCTGGTGGGTAAAGGAATAAAGCTTGATTTCCCTATGCTGCTGTGCATATCCAGCCGTCACCTTTGCTGGGGCTATCAAACCGCGTGGCCGCTAAGCGGGCGATCCCATGCCATGTAGCACACAGAACATTAATGACGCTAAGAACTGCACAGGAGCAGAGAGCTGGTTAGAGTGTGCACATTCAGAAACGCGGCTGCTTCCGCTGCCTGTAATCTGACAGCTGTGTGACCCGGGTGGCTATTTACTCTGCCCAAGCATCAGCTTCCTCCATGTAAGGGGGGGGGGGTGATGGCACTTGATCCCAGGCCATGGGGAGGACAGACACTGAATGCACAAGTTCAGGGGCAGGAGGAGGTGCAGGGGGCAGCCCAGCGGCTCCCTGATCCACCGTCGATGGAAATGAAGCAAGAACCTCTCATGTCACTGTTGTAACAAGGGATCATTTTGCCATTAGAGAGCAACAGTTAAAACAGTGATTTTTCTTTTTATTTCAGGGAAGAAGATGTGTGTGTGTGTGTGTGTGTGTGAGAGAGAGAGAGAGGGATATATATATATATATATATATATATATATATACACACACACATACATACATACATACTGGCCTATATTTTGTGGCGATGTCCTTTCTTGGGGGTACTTAAATTGCTCAGTTTAAAATATTATTTAATGGAAATATAGAAGAAAGAGCAATATAATAAGAAAATGTAGGTTTAGCCCAGCCAGCGAGGGTCGATGGTTGAGAGTCGATCTATGAACCAGGAGGTCAAGGTTTGATGCTTGGTCAGGGCACATGCCCGGGTTGTGGGCTAGATCCCTTATGTAGGGTGTGCAGGAGGCAGCTGATCAATGATTCTCTCTTATCATTGATGTTTCTATTCTCTCTCTCCGTCTCCCTTCCTCTCTGAAAAAAAAAAAAAAATCTTAAAAAAAAAAGAAAAAAAAGAAAATAGCCCAAACTGGTTTGGCTCAGTGGATAGAGTGTCAGCCTGCAGACTAAAAGGTCCCAGGTTTGCTGAAACCAGTTTGGCTCAGTGGATAGAGCGTTGGACTGCGGACTGAAAGGTCCCGGGTTCGATTCCAATCAAGGGCATGTACCTTGGTTGCGGGCACATCCCCAGTAGGGGGTGTGCAAGAGGCAGCTGATCGATGATTCTCTCTCATCGATGTTTCTAACTCTCTATCCCTCTCTTTTCCTTTCTGTTAAAAAAAAAAATCAATAGAATATTTAAAAAAAAAATAAATAAAAGGTCCCAGGTTCGAGTCTGATCAAGGGCACTTTGGTTGTGGGCACATTCCCAGTGGGGGGTGAGCAGGAGGCAGCTGATTGGTGTTTCTCTCTCATCAATGTTTCTAACTCTTTATCCCTCTCCCTTCCTCTCTGTAAAAAATCAATATATATATATCTAAAGAAAATGTAGGTTGTTCAGCACTGCCAAACATTGATTGCATTAAATACTTGATGCAAGAAGGTACCCAATACATGAATGTTATTTCAGTTAAAGACGCACGGATTGTTAGTCCCTGAGTGCTGGGGTGGGACGTAGGCTGCACTGCTTGCTTCTTTTAACGATCTTGAAAGAGTGATGAGAACTATAAACAGACAAGCTGAGTAGCTGTCCATGCTCCTGCAACAGACCGAAGCAGCTGGGAAAGTCACGTCCTCTGAAGTGTGTTCTCTGCTGGTCTGGAGCCACCGGTAGGGACTGCATTATTGCTAAGTAACTTTCTGTCAGCGATCCTCAAACTCCTGTGGCTCAGGACACTACGCCTTCGAAGATGAGCAGGGACCCCAGAGAGCGCTTGTTAGTCTGAGTTGTATCTATTGATATTACTGAAACTTAAAAGAGAAATTTATAAATGTTATAAAGGACTATGACATGTTAACATAAATGACATTTTCAGGAAAAGAACTACATGTAAACTTTCTAATGCAGGGTAACACTTTTGTGCAGCAATAAGTACCTTTTGCAAAAGATTTACATATTTAGAATAATGTCCTTAAGTTGGAATTACCGGCTCAACAAACATGTTTAAAGCTTTGAATTTATCTGAGGAAATTACTTTCCAAAGGGCTGTTTCGTTACCACCTTATCAGGAACGTCTAAGAGTTTGATAATTTTATGCCCATTCCGGGCTCTGGGATACAGCGACAGCCACACAGAAGAGTTGCCTCCTTAGCTGTGGTGGGCAATATAATTGGTTTAAAATGTTGGTAAAGAAATGAAGTGCCTCCTTAGGATAAAGCTTTAACGTGAGCACTGGCAGGTGTAGGTCTGGTCTTTCGGGATACATGAAGTTTTCCTAGTGTCTCAACTTAGTACTGATAAAAATAAACATTTATATTTTCCTGAGCTCTACTCTAGGACTAGTGATTTTGTTATGTTTTGGTTGATACACATTTATCAACTTTTAAATATGTTTTATTGATTTTTTTTTTACAGTGAGGAAGGGAGATAGAGAATTAAAAATATCGATGAGAGAGTGTGCAGCTGCCTCCAGCACACTCCCTACTGGGTATGTGCCTGAAACCAAGCAAGGTACGTGCCCCTGACCGGAATCGAACCTGCGGCCCTTGAGTCCACAGGCTGACGTTCTATCCACTGAGCCAAACCAGTCAGGGCATCAACTTTTAGAGCATACTTTATCAACTTATTTATTTCCCAGACAGAAGCTGACCTTTGGGCAACATACTCTAAGGGCTTCGATTTAGTCTATTATAAAATCCTCGTAGAGATAAAGCGAGAATGGGTATGCGTGGAGGACAGGGTGGAGTGGTCAGACTGGGGCTGAAATGCCAGGTCTGTGGGACAGGAATGTAGGAGAGGGCCAGATGCTGGCATGGGCTGAGTGGCTCTCGCATAGTTCATATGTTGAGTCCGAAACCCAGGCGTCTCGGCACGTGACTACCTGGAGAAAGGCTGGTTACAGAGGAGATGAAGATGAACTGAAGTCGTTGAGGTGCGCTGTAACCCAGTCTGAGCCGATCTTTGTCAGAAGAGGGGGTTAGGACACAGAAGTATACGGAGGGTCTGCCCTGTGAAGGACTGGCCTGATGGTCCCTTCCAGGGGAAAATCAGAGGTGGAGTTTTGCCTGCTTGCTTCTTTGTCTCCTGTGTCTTGTGGGACCCACGGATGCCAGCCTCAGCTTTACAAGGGGCCCTAGCTGTGAGGACAGCTCCTTCCAGGGGACCCTGGGACTGGCCTTTATTGTTGGGGGATAAGAAGGCGGATCCAGGCAGTGCCGCCGCCTCCCCAGGCTCTGGAGCCATCTTCAGCCTCCTTGCTGCTGATCAAAAGCCAGACCCTGGCAGCAGATGGCGTGGCTGCAGCCTGACCCCTTCCAGGAGAAACTGGCAGACACAGACTTTTGCCTGCCGGTCAGTGCTGAGCCCTGGGGATCGCAGGCCCCTCAAGAACTGTTTCTTTGCTCTAGCACAGTGGTCAACAGAGCCAAATATCAAGCATACAACGATTGAAATTTCTTTTGAGAACCAAAATTTTTAAACTTAAATTTCTAACCACTTCTTCAAAACAGACTCGCCCAGGGCATGGTATTTTGTGGAAGAGCCACACTCAAGGGGCCAAAGAGCCACTTGGGGCTCTCAAATCACAGTTTGCTAACCACAGCTCTAGCAGGTTTGGCTCGATGGATAGAGCATTGGCCTGTGAACTGAAGGGTCACAGGTTCGATTCTGGTCAAGGGCACATGCCTGGGTTGCAGGCTCAATCCCCAGTAGGGGGCCTGCAGAAGGCAGTTGATGGATGAGTCTCTCTCAACACCAATGTTTCTGTCTCTCCCTTTCCTTTCCTCTCTGAAATCAATAAAAATATACTTAAAAATAAATAAAAAGTTGATGCTTTAAACAAATAAACAACTGTTTTCTTGTTTGCTATTGTCGGGGAGGGGGCTAGGAGTGCAGGCTCCCTTGACTTTCCTGTTATGCCAAGATTTCGTGATCCCCAAAGACCACCAGGGAGCCGAGTCCAATGCAAAAAGCAAAGAGCCTTCATTCGAGCTAGCCTGAGCTCAGTCTCACATACACCAGTGCAACAGTGAGGTGGAGAGAGACCGGGCTTCTACAGAACAAAGGATTTATAGGAGTCTGGGGGATGGGTGGTGAGGTCACTGCTTTGGCTGACCCTGATTGGTTGGGTGAGGGCTAGCGTCCAGTTACACAATGACATAGCTATACAAAATGGAGGATACAGTACAAGATGGAGTCAAGAGTTAGCCCCGCCCTGCCCTCTCATTTTGAGCTGGGAGTTGGGGAGACCCCCTGGAGGCAGCTGAGCTGGGGCACTCCCTGAACTGCCACCTCTCCTCAGGAGAAGCTGGGAGTGGGGCCTGTGCCCGTGGTGACCAGAGGTGGTCTCACCTTCCTCTCCACTGTGCTCCCGAACTGTGCTCCAAGTGGAGGCCCTCAGCTGGCTTCTGGTTTCTCCTGGGAAAGGCTGCATGTGCAGCTGCACGTTGGAGTGTGCACAGAGGGCACCATCTGCCCGCTGCCGTCCTGGCCGGACAGGCGGGTCCCGAGGGTGCTTGGTCCGAGGCCACTGGCCTCAGGTGAAGGTACCACTGGACAGGGACCCCAGGCCAGTCTCAGAGCGCATGGCTCAGTATAAAGCGGGCTTAACTCCTTCTTCATCAGAAGGTTCCCCAGCTCGCTGATCAGGACGCCTGCGCCCTTTCCAGAGCATCAGCAACTTCTGCTTGGTCACTTAGTTCATAAATCACCTTTCATTTGCTTTTGAAAAACTTTAAACTAACAACCTGTTGACCTTGGACAAATAGCCAGATACTTTCCCAGTAAAATGGGTTTATTTGGGAACAACACACAATGGACACACGATCTGAAGTCCAAACATGTGCAAGTCCATGGGAACAAAGAGGAACACCCAGTAATGGACTCAGGAGGGACTGTGGTAAAGGAAGAGCCCATTGGAGGAAATGGAAAGGTTCATGTATAGCGATTTCTCATTGGCTGAGCTATAGCAGCCTCCCATTGGCTGAGCTGTTACTGGGCAGGAAGGAACCTTTCCTTCCTCCAGCTGAGTTAGTAGCATCAGTCCTGTTGGAGATGCTGGTGTGTCTCTATCTATCAGTGGGACGCATGGAGTGATGTGACAAGAGATTTCTCTTCAAGCAACCAGACTTCATCTTAATGAGGCTCCTCACAGGATAACTATTGCCCTTGTTAACTTTTGTCTGATAAATTCTTTTTATTTTTTACTTTTATTTGCAAGTGTTGAAAGCAGATTTGGAATAACTTTAAACTTCCTTAATTGAGTTCGGTTTTGTTAAAGTTTTAGAACTGTGAATAATTAAGTCATGAACAATAAACTATGTGAGATTCTAGTGAAAAAAAAAAAAATCAATGCATGCAAACCCAATTGTTTTTTCTGCAAATACAAAATTAGGGACTGCAGAGACTGCATTGTGGGTACTAAATTTGGATCTCCTCTTTCAACATAGAAATCATAAAACTAATTTAGCTGATTTATGGTAACAAACTTTTTCTCTTGTTTTTCTGACTTTCTGAACACTGCATGGGATCCTCAAGTATTTTATTCCAAAGGAGACTGCTATTCATATCATTAGTTTCTTTGTCAAATCAAGTAAAGTAGAAAAATAATTGGAATTTGGCAAAGAGATTTAATGGTAAATACTACTATTTTGAAAAAACGTAAAGGATTCGTTTTCTAAAACATTTTATTATTTTATGTTGCTTAACCACTGATTTATTTCATTAGTAATAACCTTCTTCTTCTTCTTATTTTTTTTAGCCATTTTAGAATTTAAGATGGTAGAATGTCTTACTGTTAGAGGAATCACTAGAAAATATGTAGCAAATTTATTTAAAAAAAGAATAAATTATTTTAATGAGTGGAAGTTCTTTTCCTTATTTATTTCCACTATCTGGATCAGTATTTATAATAAGATATGATTTGTGTAAAGGATACTAAAAATTTAAGTGAAAAGGTAAAGAATATAATCCCAAGAATGTGTAATATTAGATACTAGAGGTCTGGTGCATGACAATTCCTGCACTAGGGTAGGGGCCTCTCAGCCCAGCCTGCACACTCTCACAATCCAGGACCTTTATAGGGTCCAGTCCCATCACAGCATGGCTGTAGTTCACCGGGCCTGTGGGCCAGGGGTAGGGACCAAGATGCCAGTCCGATTGTAGCATGGCTTCTTTCCCACAGCTCCCTCCCACCACCACATCGCAGGCAGCCAGGGCTTCCTCCCACCGTGGGCTGCAGGGACCTAAGACTAACTCCTTTACAGGCCTTTGGAACCAGGACTGACTTCTGCTTTGCTGGCCCGGACCCTAGCCTGGTGTTTGGTCGTCCATCCAGATGTTTAGGTCGTGATGGACCCTGGCTCTTTATATATTAGGATGGCAGGTATGCAGCTGCAATTTCACATAAACTCATGATTTACTTTTATATTTAACTAATATGTATTTTATGACAAATACATTTTACTTTCAGCTATATGCCATTCTCTCCGTCCTTGTTTCTCTCTCTCTCTTACTTGATGTCCCTGTTTCTCTGTTTTTCTCTCTCTAGCTCTGGGTTGCCCACAGGTTTGTCTCATTGTTTCATTTCAAGTGCACCATTCCTGAAGTTGTCCTCTGCTCAATCCTCATGACCCCAACCATGATGGTATGGCCACTTCTTCTTACACACTTTCTGCAATAGCTCCCTAACTGGCCCTATAGATTTCTTCTACTTGATTTTTAAATTTTGAATCCAAATGAAAGGAACAAAATTTTAAATTATAGAATGGCACTTGCCTGATATGAGGCATTGTCGTACAGTGAAATATACTCTTTGGGAAATATGTCCCTGGGACTCAAGCATCCTTATAAATCTCACCGCCAGCACATTTCACTCATCTGGGTATTGGGCTGGATATCAAGAACTTTTGTGGATGGTTGCTTCCTCATCCATGAAATTCAAGTTGTGGGACTAACTCAGAGCAGCATGTGATGGTTGTTGAAAATATAGACTCTAGGACACACTTCAAGCCATGGAATTATGAATATCAGTGACTCTGACCCCAGACTATGTATTTCTGAAGTGCTTCAGAGTGGTTCTGATTTTGAAACCACAGGAACAAGATTATGGTTCTTTTACATATATACCAATTGCCCATAGTGAATTTTTTTTTCATTTATAGCTTTGTTTTTTGGTAATATCTTTCTGCTCTTCCCTTTCTTCTCTCTTTCCCATAATTATTTTGCATTTGAGTTACTGTTCATTCAGTTTACTAATCAGTTCTGAGTCACAAATGTGGTGTCACTGTTCATAGTATATATTGTCGCTACTGTTGTTTTACCATGTGTGTGTCTCCCACACTGAAAATGCCATTATTAGAGTTCTTATTTATTAATTTTCTAGCTTAAGTTACTAGCTATCTCTACTTTGATCTCAATTTATTAATCTTAATTGATTGTGGATGACTTTTCCTTAATCAGGATAAAATATTTCCTAAACAGCTCTAGGAGAGGAAATACTAAAACGGTAACAAGAATTTGCCCTAGCTGGTATTTCTCAGTGGTTAGAGTGTTGGCCCATGGAATAAGGTTTGATTCTGATCAAGTCCATGCACCTCAGTTGCAGGTTCAATCCCTGGTCCTTGTTGGGGCAAGTGCAAGAAGCAACCAGTCAATGTACTTCTCTCTCTGAGTCTCTCTCTCTCTCTTCTATCCTCTCTAAAAAAAAAAAAAAAAAAAAAAAAATCAATGGAAAAAATATTCTCGGTGAGGATTAACAACAACAACAAAAATAAAATGATAACAAGAATAAAATTTTATGACTCGGCCAACTCTGACAGTGGGAGATGTTGTGATAGATAAAACATTAGAAGTGAGAACTGCCTCTGAATTTTCTATGTATGAAAGAGACCATTGGGTGAGAAGAAAAAAAGAGGCTCTGTTGCTGAAAGATAATTACGGTATTGATTAAGTTAACAGTTATTTATGGGGCACTTGTTCTGCACCAGCCTATTGTGATGGCAGGGGGTGCCAGTAGAGGATAGGTTCTTTTTTTTTTTTAACATTTTAAAAAATTGATTAAGGTATTACATATGTGTCCATATCCCCCCTTTGGCCTCCCCACTCTCATATATGCCCTCTCCCCCCAGTGTCTTGAGTCAAAGGATAGGTTCTTGCCCATCTTGATTAGACTCATGCAGGTGGGGAGACAGAGATAAACAATTGAGAAATTAATAAGTGCCTCTCTGAAACAGATCATGGTAAGTGTACAAAGCAGAATTTAATGGGACAATGTGATAGAAAGTGTCCGTGTGGTCATTCTGTATTAGGAAGCTAGGAAAGGCCTCTTAGAAAAATTAATATTTAAGTATGGAATTACTTGCCAGAAGGCAAATATGTAAAGATCAGAGAGAAGAACATTCTGAGAAAATGGAACAGTTTAGTGCAAAGGCCTTAAGTCTGAGGATGAGGTTGGTGCATGTGAGGAGCAAAAATAAGGTCAATGTGTCAGGAAAGTCAGGAGAGAAGTGGATAACAGGTGAGAGTATTGGGAAGTGATGAGTAGGGGATGAATCTTGTAAGGGCTTTGCAAATGTTCTTTGTAAGCCAGAATAAGAAGTTTGTAAGTAAGGAAGCATTATTTTATTCAATTTCTATCTTCTTACTGCCCTTGGGGGAATGTACTAGAAGGGGCCTAAGAAAACTTAGGAAGCCCAGTGGGATTCTGTTGCGCTGGTCAAACAAGGTGTGGGTATGCCTTGGATTAGAGCCATGGTCAGCAAACTGCAGCTTGCGAGCTACATGCAGCTCTTTGGCCCCTTGAGTGTGGCTCTTCCACAAAATGCCATGGCCTGGGCAAGTCTATTTTGAAGAAGTGGCGTTAGAAGAAGTTTAAGTTTAAAAAATTTGGCTCTCAAAAGAAATTTCAATCGTTGTACTGTTGATATTTGGCTCTGTTGACTAATGAGTTTGCTGACCACTGGATTAAAGAGATAGTGGTAGGACAGGGCGGAGAACAAGGCTTGGGAATGTGATTTCCGGGTCAAGAGACAAGACTTGCTGACAGATTCAGCTTGAACTGCTGGGGGAATGGTGGTGCTGTGGGCTCTGATGTAGACGATGCAGCCACCTGTCACCTACCTGTTCTTTCTTTGGGACTCGCTCCAGCATTTGGATATGAAATCCCACAGTCTGTCTGACATAGTGGAAGGAGTTGATGTTGACCAGCTTTTAGGCAGTGAGAAATTTACATAGATTTTTGTGAACTCAAATTTCTAATTTGTGATAAAAGCATTAGACGCAATTATGAGTGTGCATTGCATGGGATCTGTACATAGAGATCAATTCTGTACATATGAGTTCAAAGTTTCCCCAGTTATACTCTACTCTCTTATTATAGAACATTGGAGGTGTGGTGCACAGATTCATCCCTCAGCCTGGCCTGCACCCTCTCGCAATCTGGGACTTGGGGGATGTCAGACTGCTGATTTTGGCCTGATCCCCGCAGGCCATGCTGAAGGACTCCACCAGTGCCTGGATGCACCCGGCTGCTAGAATGCAAATAAGATCTTTGGTTAATCTTTTCCTGCCCTCAGAGCTACTGGTCGAATGGTCAAATGGTCAAACGATTGGTTGGTCACTTAGGCATATATATAGTTCTTATGATGTGGATGCCACTAATTATGCTTGCCACTTATGTTATTTTAGTAGATTTATTTGAAATGACGGAAGAGTCTGAAGATTTTTATACCATCTATTTGAAGTTAAGCCTATATTGAACTGTAATTACTATTTGAATTTACTTTGTTAGGACATAATGTCTCTAGTTTACTAGCTCACAACACCATGACCATACTGGAAAAACTATTTATTCTTATGACCTTGTAAGATTGTGTGTCTTTCCCCCTGCCCAGCTTTAGTGAGACATAATTGACATAGACCATTGTCTAAGTTTAAGGTATACAATAATTTTTACATGTAGATACTGTGAAATATTGCCACAATAAGGTTTATTAACACATCTTTTACATCACATAATTACCATTTTTGTTGTTTGGTAAGAACATTAAAGCTCCACTCTCATAGCAGATTTCAAGTGTAGTATACAGATTTGTTAACCATCGTCATCATGCTGTGCATCAGATCACCAGAGCTTACTCATCTAATAATTGAAGGTTTGTGCCCTTTAAGCAACAACTATTTAATTCCCCATCCTCAGCCTCTGGCCACCACCATTCTCCTCCCTGTTTCTATCAGCTTGATGCTCTTTGAGTCCACATATAAATGCGGTCATGCAGTATTTGTCTGTCTCTGTTTGACTGACTTCTCGGCATAATGCCCTCAAGGTCCATCCCTGTTGCTGCAGATGGCAGACTCTTTTTTTTTTTTTTTTTACAGCTGACTAATATACTATATAGACATATTGGAATATATATTGGAATATATATATGAATATATATATGAATATATATATGAATATATATATGAATATATATAGGAATATATATAGGAATATATATATATATATATATATATATATATATATATATATATATATCACATTTGAAAATATGTTTATCCATCAGTGGACACTTAGGTTGTGTCTATGTCTTAGCTGTTGTGAATAGTGCTGCAGTGAACATGGGGATGTAGATATCTTTTTGAGATAGTGGTTTGATAAATGCCCAGAAGAAGGATTACTGGATCATATGGTAGTTCTAAGTTTTTAAGATTTATTTTATTGTTGAAAGTATTACAGATGTCCCCCATTCTCTCCCTTTGCTCCCCTCCACCCAGCTTCCATCCCATCCAAGCCCTTCACCTGTGTATTATCTGTGTCCATGAGCTATAACTAATTTATACTTCTAAATCCCTTCACCTTTCCCCCCATCCCCTCCCATCTGGCTACTGTCAAAATGTTCTCTATCTATTAGCCTGTTTCTGTTCTGCTTGTTTGTTTATCTTGATTTAAATTAAATGTTGATAGGTATGTATTTATTGCCTTTTTATTGTTCCTATTTTTTATGTTTTATTTATTTTTCTTCTTCTTAAAGGAGACTTACATTTTATGTAATATTGATTTTTGATCTTTTATTTATTTTTTTCTTCTTAAAGGAGAAGACATTTCACCGAAACCAGTTTGGCTCAATGGATAGAGCGTCGGCTTGGGGACTGAAATGTCCCGGGTTCGAGTCCGGTCAAGGGCATGTACCTTGGTTGCAGGCATATCCCCAGTAGGGGGTGTGCAAGAGGCAGCTGATGGATGACTCTCTATCTCTCTCCCTTCCTCTCTGTACAAAATCAATAAAATATATTAAAAAAATAAAAAATGGAGACTAACATTTTATATAATATTGATTTGGTGGTGATGAGCTCCTTTAGCTTTTACTTTTCTGGGAAGCCCTTTACTTGACCTTTAATTTTAAATAATGGCTTTATTTGGTAGAGTAATCTTGGTTGTAGGTCCTTAATTTTTTTCATTTTGAATATTTCTTGCCCCTCCCTTCTGGCCTGAAAAGTTTCTGTTGAGAAATCAACTGACAATCATATGGGTATACTCTTGTGGGTAACTAACTGCTTGCCTCATGCTGCCTTTAAGATTCTCTCTTCATCTTTAACTTTTGGCATGTTAATTATTATATGTCCTGGTGTGGGTTCATCTTGTTTGGGACTCTCTGTTTTCCTGGACTTGTATGTCTGTTTCTTTTGCCAGGTAAGGCAAGTTTTTGTCATTATTTTTCCAAATAACTTTTCAATTTCTTGCCCCCTCTCTTCTTCTGGCATGCCCATGATGCTCATGTTGGTACTCTTAAAGTTGTCTCATAAGGTCCTTATACTATTTTCATATTTTTGGATTCTTTTTTCTTTTTGCTGTTCTGATTGGGTGTTTTCTGATTCCTTACATTCTAAACTCTTTTTTAAAAAATATGTTTTTATCGATTTTTAGAGAGAGAGGAAGAGAGAGTGATAAAGAGAGAAACATAGATGAGAGAGAAACAGCAACTGCTGCCTCTTGCATGCACCCTACTAGGGATCGAATCCAGAACCCAGGCATGTACTCCGATTGGTTATTGAACCAATGACCTCTTGATTCTTGGGTGGATGCTCAACTACTGAGCCAAATGGGGTGGGTGTTATATTTTAAATTCTTGATTTGATTCTCAGCATCCTCTACTGTACTATTAATCACCTGCATATTATTTTTCATTACAGCTAGTGTATCCTTTATTTCTGAATGTTCTTTTTTTTTTTTATGTTCTCTCTAAGTTCCTTGAAGTTCTAGTAACATCCTTGAGCATCCTTATAATCATTGTTTGAACTCTGTATCTGGTAGTTTTCTTTTTTCCATTTCATTTTGTTCTTTTTCTGGGAATTTTTCCTGTTCTGACACTGTGAAACATTTCTTTGTCTCTGCATTTTGGCTGCTTCCCTGTGTTTGTTTCTATGTAGTAGGTAAATCTGCTATGTCTCCGGACTTAGTAGAGTCGCCTTGTATAGTAGGTGTCCTGTAGGGCCCAGTGGCTCAGCCTCCCCAGTCACCTGAGCTCAGAACTCCAGGTGTGTGCCTGTGTGAGCTGTGTGCACTGTCCTCTCATAGTTGAACCTTGGTTGAATTTGGAATCACTGGGAAGGATTGACACCACCTCCCCCCCAGGCCAACTGGTAGTAAGATTCAGCTGTGACTATAAGTGAAGCCGACCTTCTGGAGCAGGAGTTGCTTCAGTGGGGCTTTGGTGCTCACTGAGTCTGCCCCTTGAGTGTGTCCCTTGTGGAGGTGGTAGGGTTGTAATCCCTCTTGGTGCTGAGAAGTACTGGATGAGGGGATAGGATGACATAAGCAAAATGTAATTGTTTTCCTTCCCATTTTGTGCTGTTATTCTTTGTGTGTTTTGTTGTTGTTGTTTTTGTTATTGTTCCACTGAGCTACTGATATTTCATAAATGGATTCGAGAGCTTTCCAAGAAATATTTTTGTTTTGGAAAGCTGATAATTTTTTTATCTTTGTGGAGGGACAAAAGCTGGGGGTCTCCTCAATCTTGGAACTTGTAACTTCTATGTCTTCTTACCTGACCAGAAGTAGATCAAATTCCTAGAGGTAGGAGCAGTATTAGATAAACTCAATGAAAATAAGACAGGTGGTCAGTAAAGAAAACTGATAAATCTCAGCTGTGACTCATGATCAGGGTTTGCATGTCTATTTACATACATGTATTTGAATCATCTGTGAGCACAGAGCAATAAATAAGAGCAAGAGACCTATGTGAAAAGTCTGGATGGTATTAGAAATATAATTTTATATCCTGTTTTTCCTTATCAATATCATTTTGCCACCAAGGGGTATACTGTGAAGTATAATTTTCAATATATGTTTGATATTTTATGCCAGAGACTGCATTATTTAGATGAGTCCTGTGTTATGTAATACATTTTCTAATCACAGTTAAACTCTGATTTTGTTAGTATCACAATTTTATGCTATTGAATGAAGTAGGATTGGGCATTTCAGAAACATGTGGACTCACCTCTTTGTGGATATAATTTGCATTTAGCTGCCATAGAGCCATGATCAATTCTATCCCAGTGGGTATGTTCTATATTTTGAATATATACTCTTTCAGGCTTGGGATTCTGATTTTGGAGTTTTGGGCTCATCCTTTTGTCTGGAATAGTGGACAAAAGGAATTATCTTTAAATAAACAGTAAATGGGTAAACCATATGTTTTAACAAGTCTGTATAGGGGATTGGGAATGGGTGAAAAAAATGAAGGGATTAAGTACCAATTGGTTGTTACAGAATAGTTATGAGGAATATAGTCAATACTATTCTAATAATTATATTAATTATTAGATTAATTATATTAATTGTCTGATAGATACAAGATTTATCAGGGTGATCACTTAGTAAGTTGTACAAATGTTTAATCATTGAGGTGTACATCTGAAAATAATATAAAATTGATATGAACTGTGATTGAAAAGTAAAAATTATTTAAATAAATAAAATATAAAGAAGGATTTAAAATAAATCTGTATAACTTACCTTAAGCTCCTTTTCTATATTTAAATATATTTCAGGGAGGAAAAATCACAGTATCTGTTACTTTTAAAGCTAGAATTAAAGTGCATTAGGCTCTCTTGAATCTTGTTATCTGTCATTCTAAATCCTCTTGAAGTTAGGTATGAAGCATAATAGACTTACTATATTCAGTCAGAGTACTGCAGATCCTGACTGGCTTTGGATTAGAAGATTTCCAGCTATCAGTGCTAAGCTGCAGCTTGCTGCCAGCTAGTCCTGACAAGGCCCAAAGATGACTCTCATGGCCCTGATGGCGGAGTGGCTGCCTTTTCATTAGGCGAGGGGAAGTGTCAATTAACAGGGTATGGAGATAAAGAAACTGAAACTAGATTAACTGTGTGCTTTTTCATGGATGATAAGAAAATCCATTTTCAAGTTACATTTCATCGGGGGTATCCTATCAGGCAAAGCTGGAATAAGTTACACATTTAAAAAACTGTGTTTAGTCTTTAAAAAAACATATTCACTGCCTAGTAATCATTTCAGAAGACTATTTGTATGTATAAAGCAAATGTAGTTTAAATAAAATAAAATGCCAAGATCAAATATTTACAGTAACTTTTAAAGAAGCTAGAATCAGCAATCTTATTTTTTTCCTCTGGTTTTCCTACTAGTTTTCTATCATTTAAGTCTTGAGTATTTTCAGCCTTTCAGTGGGATTTCTAATCATAAGGAATTCTGAAAACTATATTCGATGTATATCTACAAAAATGAACACTATTTATTTCCAGGATGACTGTCCCTTTTTTTTTTAAAGGCCATGCATAATAAGATGGAGATTAAGATTTCTGCCCAACATTGAACACTGAGCACGTGACTATAAAATGTGTGAAACGCCAAGCTAGAGATTGTTATTCTGACTAATCTATATAAGTACAATTCAGTTTCTCTCTGATGAAAATGGTTAGATAGGTTTTTCTCAAATTGAGGAAGCCTTCTTCCCACTTAATATGCAGGCTGTGCCTTAAAGAAGAAAATCATGCAGGGAAGAGCCAGGAAAACTCAGAGTTGCCCCCTGGAGCCACAGGCATTGATTTGCCCAGAGCGGCTTCTCCCACTGAAACTTGATCTAGTTTGCTTCTAGGCAAGAGACGTATCTATCCACACGTTTAGTGATAGCTTAAGATTTTGGTGCATTTTTTTTTAAACCCAAACATAATATTGAAATTTAGTTACCTCCTTCTGGCCTCTACAGCTTCTGGTAAAAACCCGCAGTCATGAGCGTGAGTGTTCTAACAGTAGTGCACACTCTCTGCCTGCTTCCAAGGTTTTCTTCTGTCTGAGTATTCAGACATTTAATTATGACGAGTCCTGTGAAGAATTTCTGTGGGTTTAGCCTGTTTAAGGCACACAGCTCCTTGGATCTCTAGGTTTGTGTATTTTGCCCAAAATAGGACAGGTGATCCCTGTTCACTCTCTTCCTCCTCGCCCGGGCTCTGATGGGAGGGGTGTCAGGTCTTTGTGCCATCGTCCCACAGATCTCCAAGGCTCTGCTCATTTTTCTTTCTAGTCTGTTTCTCTGTTTTCATAGGGACTAAATTCCACTGCTTTTTCCTCTGGTGCAATGACAGCTGTCAACCTCCACTGCTGGCATCATCCAAGTTTATGCTTCCTTTTCTCATGTATTTCTGGCCTATCGTTCTTAGTTAGGTAATTTTCATTGTTTCCACTTTTATGCTGATATTTTCTTTTTCCTTTTCCCCCGTTTGTTTGAAGAGAATCTATAATTGATTGTTAGAGCATTTTTGTGATGGCTGTTTTCAAATCCTGGTCAGATACTTACAGTATCTGACTTATTGGTTGATTGGCTCCTTTCATTTGAGTTGTGATCTCTTCATCCTTAGCTTGAGTAACTGTAGATTGTGCCTGACATTTCCTCTGTTATGATGGAAATGTCTGCATCCCATTTACATTTTATAGTGAGCAGGCTGTTGAGCACAGAAGCCCTGGCATGGTGTTTTGGTCTGTGGTCCCAGGAGCAGCCTGGTTTTCAGATTACTTGCAGTGTTACTTTGGTTGACTTGGTGTATCAGGAGCTGATGTTATTGGTCCCTGCCGGTGCTGCTCCAGGTGGCAAAAGGGTTTCCTAAGGCTGGGGAGCTGGGGTCTGGGGGTGGAGGGGAGGAGCCTCCCATGGGGATCACCAGACCAGGCAGGTGTGTGGGTCCCTCTTGCCGGTGTTGCTCAGTTGCGCTGTGTCTCTGGGTGAAGGATGGGAGTCTCAGACACTGTGTGGAAGGAGAGCACTTTCCCTGGCAGTTTATTAGTAGTGGTTTCCTCTCCATACCCCCTGGACGAGCTCCCTCACTGTCTGCCGTTCCTGGGCTGGGAAGAGAGAGCTTGTAAGTTGCCCTCTTCCTGTGTTATTTTTCTAGTCCTGGGATCCCAAACCAATTTGCCTTCCTCTTCCCACCTTTCAGAGTTTTTGTTGGATTGCCTTCATATTATTTCCAGGATTTATAGTTCTACTCTGTGGGGAGGAGCAGGGAGAAATGAGTCTACTCATGTTGCCCCAACATCAGGTGGCCACCTACCATGGCAGGTTGGAAGAAGAAAGGAATTTGGGACCAACTTGGAATCCTTGTTTAGCTGCTAATCTGTATGACCTTGGAAATTTTATCTCCTCTGAGCCTCATTTTCTTTACCTGTAAACAGGGTTAATTGCTTTATTCATTCAGTATTCATTCAACAAAATGTCTGTCATTGTGACCTTACTCTAAAAGAGCGCTGTCCCAGGCCCTGGACCCGTGGGGTATAACACATGTGAGATCCCAGCCATTGCAGGTTCTTGTGGCATACACTAGTCAACAGGCTGAAAAATGCGTGGTTCCAGAGAGTGACAGATCCTGTAAGCAAACAAGGAACCTGGTGCTACTGAGAGTGACAAGATGATCTCTTAGATAGGTATATTTCCAGTGCCGGGAGGTTCTCTCTGAGGAGGCCACATTTCATTCACTCATCCATTCCAATGACTCAGCCACATTCATCAAGCTCTTACTAGTATTTGATCAAAGACCTGAATGATAACAGGGCCCCAATCATTTGAAAATATGGGGGGTAACATTCTGGGTAGGGAGAGACTGTAAAAAAAAATAGTCCTGAGGCAGGAAGAATCTTGACAAGATTGAGGAGCATAGAAAAGTGTGCAGTGTGTTTCAGAAACGATCAGAAAGAGGCAGGAAACAGATTTTTTTTTTGGGGGGGGAGGGCCCATGATAATGTGCTCAGTTTTATTCTACCAATAATGCAAAACTTTGTGTTGGAGTTTAAACAGATGAGAGATACAGTTTATGGATGTTTGAGAACAGCTACTGTAGGTATTTCCCAGGGAAGGGAATATAGGCGAACAAAAATGGAATTTGGGATGTCAGTTAGAAAGCTGTTTCTGTATCCAAGTAAGAAGGAAGGAACCTTGAACTAGAGGCCGCTGTAGAATTAAGAAGTTGTAGATTGGAGATCTGTTTTGTGGCTTGAGTGGGAAAAATTTTTCAGAAGGATTGGCCCTGTGAAGTTAGGGGGAAATGGGGAATCTATTTTGGACTTTGGCTGGGTGATAGGAGACCATGTTAGATGTGTGAACACTGAGGGAAGGGATTGCACTAGAGTTTGGGTCACAAATTAATGTATTTGCTCTGGGTAAGCTAACTACTGAGTTGTCTGTAGACATTCATGGAGATGTGCTGTAAGTGGTAAATATCCAAGACTGGAGCTGATGAGGTTCCAGGCTGGGCTGCCATCGCTAACACCTGAATGGTGTTTAAGGCTACAGGACAGCAGGAGGTCATTTAGGAGGTTATTACAGAGAAAAGACCTGAGCGGCTCTTTAATTTTAATGTCAAGAATAGGAGAAGGTGCATCCAGGAAACCAAGACCAAGAGCCGGTAGTTAAGTGGGGACAAAAACCACATAACCCAGTGTCCAAGAAGCTAAGGGAAGAAAATATCTCAAGAAGGGGGAAGTGATTGACTTTTTCAAATGTTTTAGTAACACAAAGACAAAGAATTGACAAATGAAGTTGATAATTTGGAAAAATTGAGTGCCTTGATGATTCATTTCAGTGGAGTACTCAGGGTTATTGTGAAAATCATTTATATAGGAAGTTAGGCATGCGACTCATTTTAATTACTTTTCCCTTCCTCAGTTTCTTCATGTGTACATTGGTGATAATGATGCTTATGCCCTTGTCACTCTTTTTATGTTCCTATCACTAGAGTTTTGTAAGTATCCAATGGTAGTGCAAGAGAAAAATGAACCTGTGCAGAGCTACATAAATGCTTAATATTTAGTTCTTTATCTTTATCTATTTATAAGTAAACTTATTTTAAGCAAATGTACACTCATCACATACACCCAATGAATGGATGCTTATTTCTTTAAAAAAAAGTTTGATTCAGTAATAATGACCTCTATATCATAAATATTTAAATAGTTGGATTTGTCTTTGAAAACATGTGTAGTTATAAAAAATGCATTATTTTAAAACCAATTTTTTGAGCCATACTTTTCAAGGGTGACAGATATGGGTATTTTAAAGGTGCTCTCAAAGTTTATTTTTAGAAATTATAACATAATCTCTGCATTAACCACTGCTACTGACATTATCATCGTAACAACCACAGTTAAAATTGCAGCAATAATTGCTACCATTTTTAGGCCATATCCATATTAGGCAATTTACATATATTATCTCACAGAATCTTGTTAACCACTGTATGATATAGGAACTATTATTGTCTCCACTTTCCAAGTGAAAAATTGAGTCTTGGAGAGAATTGCAGATGCTATGAGCTCACTTTAAAAATCAGATGTTTCTGAATCCCTTGTTCTCATTCTTAACACAATTCTGCCTTCTCCTTTTTGGGGTGTGGCGAGGTTAGAATTGGTGAGATGAGGGATCTGAAGTACCTACGCAGATGAAGATTATAGACTGGAGATCAAGATCAAGCTTTGTTTCTTCTAAGAAATGAAAAACAACATGGGGAAAATGCTAGAAGGCGGGCCAGGATCAGATCAAGGAGGGAAGGGACCCGAGATATAGCAAAACCGTTAGCAAAATGGGGAACTCTACCCAAGCCTGAATGCATGTCCTGACAGAGGGACGGAGCTAGCCAGGCCACAGGGAAAGAAAAGCCAGCTGTCAGTTCATCAGGCAGGAGAGAACCCGAGAGTCAGGGATGTGGTGGTGGGCAGGGAGCTGGAGTCTGAGGAGGGCGAGCATCGCTTGGGGAGGGTGAGAAAAGAGAACACTTTACAGGCAGCTGTGGTTTGTTTTACTCAGGGCTGAGGCCAGCCCTGCAGACAGGGAGGAGACTGTCATGGGGAGAAAGTTTATTATGCTCCCAGATCCCCAGAAAGGCAGAGGACAGGAGGCGTGGCCCAGAATAAGGCCACTGGGAGAACACCAGGGTGGGTGGGAGGGCAGAGGGGGGAGGGGAATATGGGCAGGAGACCTTTCAGCAGGCCTGGGGGGGGGTGCCAGGGGGAGGGGGGGCTGTTTCCTGTTGTGTAGTACCTGGCTGCTGGGCAATTAGGGCTGGTGGAGGGAGGCCTGAAGGAGAGAGGCTGACAGGAAAGGGTCGGGTGTGTGGCCTCTGCTCTGACTGATCTGCCATGAAAGATGAACTCGCTGGTAGCTGTTTGCTATCACCAGGAATTAGCTCACCCCAGGTCAGCCCAGCCACGGGTGCCAAAGCATCAGGCAGGCGCAGAACATAAAGGGCCTGGCGCACACAGTGCTGAGCACTTACTCTGTACAGGGCACGGGCTTTATCTCATTTGTTTCTCATGGCAACCCTGAAGGTAGGAATTCAGTTTGGATTTTGTAAGGGAGGGGAAATTTGCCATTTGATTGTGGAAAACTCTCCATTTGGGATGCAATCTGCCTGTGTCAGTGCAGGGAGCCATCACCTACCCCGGGCCCTGCATTCACAGCTGTTCCAGGCCTGTGGTGGGGGAGGGGCAGGAGGGACAGAGGGGTGGTGCAGGAAGCACCTTGGGAGGGAGCGAACCCCTGTGTTGGGACAGAGGCGATGGGCAGGGGGCCTTAAGCTCAGAGCCAGGCGCTGGAGCCCTCCCTGCACCGCTCCTTGCTGGCAGCAGCACTGATCTACTTCCTGGGTGGAGGGGCCCAGCACTGCCAACCTTCCCAAGAGCTCGGGGATGCGACCTTTAGCTGAAGAACAGACAGTGGCGAAATGAAGCCAGAATGGGACACCCTGTGTTGAAATAAGCTGAGACTAGTTCTGTAGGACGCGTCCAGTAACTGTGTATTGAATTGGATGTAATTTCTTCTGGTGGGAGGTTTTCTAGAAATAAGCAGCCTGTGGTTAAGGTGAAGAGACTTGCTATCCTGTTTAATGGACACACGTTCTCAAGTAAACACCCTGGTAGTTTATTAGCTGCCTTTTCTTATACTCTATGTGTTTCCAATTTCTTTCTTTTTTAAAAACTGTTTTTATTGATTTCAGAGAGGAAGGGAGAGAGAGAAACATCAATGATGAGAGAGCATGCCCCCTACTGGGGATCGAGTCCACAGACTGAGAACCAAACTGTGACCTCCTGGTTCATGGGTTGACATTCAACCACTGAGCCACACCAGCCAGGCTGTTTTTCCTACTTCTTACTAAACTAGACTGTAAACAACTCAAGATAAGCACATGTCTAGATCCCCCTCAGCATCTAGCAAGTTCTGGACATATGGCTACCCAGTAAGTATCAAGATTTTATGAGTTTGTTGCTTAAAAGCATTTTAGAAATGAGGAAACAGCCTAGAGGACAATGAGATGCTTGTCCAAGGTCAAAGGTGAGGTATTGATGGTGCCAGGACTCCTCCCAGTGTCAGTTCCCTTCCCCAGGCCTCCTGATTGATAGATCGGGTATTAGCACTCCTTTAGTTTCCTTAGGAGCGTCCTGGGCTTTCAGAAAAGCTAGATTCATTTAAATGTTTTACAAACTCTAATTGCCCATAATTATAGAAAATGTCTCAGATGATATAATTTTTAACTAGGCCTTTATTCTGTCATTTGTCATTGATATAGATGACAGGAATAGAACGTGTATTAAAAATGTCAAGTGTACTAGGATGATGACATTTTATGTAAGAGCATAATTAAATCATACTTTAGAAGAACTGATAATCCCTATCTCCAAAGGAAATGAATTATATTTGAGAACACTTTGAGGGGTCTCCACCAGCATTCTGTAATTCAGAACAGGCTCAGCTTATCACCCAGCGCTGCCAAAGCAGAAGAAAGATGGTTCTGACCATGGCCAAATAGGAAAGACCATTCTAACATGCAGACGTCTAAGTGCTTCTCCAGGCAAAAGGGGAGGAAACAGGGAAGGCTGTGCAGGCACAGGGGAGGTTGCCCGGGCACAGGGTTGGGAACAGGGAAGGTTGCCCAGGCACAGGGGAGGGAACAGGGGAGGTTGCCCAGGCACAGGGGAGGTCGCCCAGGCACAGGGGAGGGAACAGGGGAGGTTGTGCAGGCACAGGGGAGGGAACAGGGGAGGTTGCCCGGGCACAGGGGAGGGAACAGGGGAGGTTGCCTGGGCACAGGGGAGGTTGCCCAGGCACAGTGGAGGTTGTGCAGGCACAGGGGAGGGAACAGAGGAGGTTGCCCAGGCACAGGAGAGGTCGCCCAGGCACAGGGGAGGGAACAGGGGAGGTTGCCCAGGCACAGGGGAGGTCGCCCAGGCACAGGGGAGGGAACAGGGGAGGTTGTGCAGGCACAGGGGAGGGAACAGGGGAGGTTGCCCGGACACAGGGGAGGGAACAGGGGAGGTTGCCTGGGCACAGGGGAGGTTGCCCAGGCACAGGGGAGGGAACAGGGGAGGTTGCCCGGGCACAGTGAAGGTTATGCAGGCACAGGGGAGGGAGTAGGGGAGGTTGCTCAGGCACAGTGGAGGTTGTGCAGGCACAGGGGAGGGAACAGGGGAGGTTGTGCAGGCACAGGGGAGGGAACAGGGGCGGTTGTGCAGGCACAGGGGAGGGAACAGGGGAGGTTGCCCGGGCACAGTGGAGGTTATGCAGGCACAGGGGAGGGAACAGGGGAGGTTGCCCAGGCACAGTGGAGGTTGTGCAGGCACAGGGGAGGGAACAGGGGAGGTTGTGCAGGCACAGGGGAGGGAACAGGGGCGGTTGTGCAGGCACAGGGGAGGGAACAGGGGAGGTTGTGCAGGCACAGGGGAGGGAACAGGGGAGGTTGTGCAGGCACAGGGGAGGGAACAGGGGAGGTTGTGCAGGCACAGGGGAGGGAACAGGGGAGGTTGTGCAGGCACAGGGGAGGGAATAGGGGCGGTTGTGCAGGCACAGGGGAGGGAACAGGGGAGGTTGTGCAGGCACAGTGGAGGGAACAGGGGCGGTTGTGCAGGCACAGAGGAGGGAACAGGGGAGGTTGCCCAGGCACAGGGGAGGTTGCCCAGGAACAAGGGACATGCCATTTCTAACAGAATGTACTTGGCCCGAAGCAAACTGCTCATATTCAGTATAAGCTGAGAGAGGTGAGAGCCAATGTGGGACTGATTGAAAAATGTTTGCTTACTGGAAAATAACATCACTCCCGGGGCTGCAGGTGGTACTGGTGAAGATACGTTTTGCAGCACTAATGTTTGGAACACCTGTTTCTCCCCTAATTGATGAAGCTTGCAAACTGCTAGACCTTCAATTCAAGCCCTTGTCAAAAAAGGAGAGGAGTGGTGATAATTTTTGAAACCTTGAGCATATGATGATTCTATGTAGAATTTGGGCCAAATCCTGTCTGGCAGAGAATGCAAGTAATGAAAAGCAGTGTCATATAAGAATACCTACTTCCATTTTTATGTGTTGATGTGTGTATGTAAATCAGTTGTAAAAAACAAAGAAAACAAACAAAAACTAAGTAAAAATCCTGTGGAGGATTGCTTCAATAATTATAACCTGAAAAACCTAGTTTAAACTTATTATTCATATTTCAATTGTGCGTTCTTTAGACCATCTGCTTGGGCATGTACTGTGTGTTTATGTAGCTTCTAAATTTTGTGTATACTAATGATGATTGTATCACTTTTTAATTGGAATTTGAAGGATACATAAATGTGCCAAATATTATTTCCTCTCAGATCTGTCATTCCTCTGGTTTTCCAATGATAAATATGGGAAACTTCTGGAAGTCATAAACATGTATTTTATTTTTCCTGTGGTAAATGATATCACTAAGACATTTTTAATTAATTCCCTGAAAAAACCCCGCCCCTTCTACTTAGTATGCAATAAGGTACAGACAAAATGGGAGAGAAACTTTGGTCTAAGTGGTAAACTATTTTGATATACACTCACTGAGGAACAAGAAAAATAGATCAAAGAGATGTGGGTAATATAGACAATTTGTCGTTAGTATTTTTATTGGTTAGTAATCTTACAGGAGTAATCTAAGACCTTACTTCTGATCAATTTAAGCAGTCATTTCAGAGATAGCAGGCCACCATTGTTAAAAGAAAGGAAAACAATGTTTATTTATCTACTGTCTTCCTCTCTCTCTCTCTCTCTCTCTCTCTCTCTGTCTTTCTTTCCATCCATCCTTCATCTATCTATGTGTCTATCTATGTATCTATCTATCTGTCAGTCAGGGTCTAGTCAGTAAAACAGAAACCACATCTGGAATTTCAGAGATAGGACTTAATTCAGGGAATTGTGCATAAACATAAGACTTAAAGAGTGAAAAGGAGGAGCTGAGGTACTAGGAATTTGTAAATATAGGAAGGAATAATCTCTCTTAGAAAATAGGAAACCCAGAGCTTGGGGGTGAGTCATTGCAGGGCTGGTGCCCTGGCCTTTGAGGAAGAGGCATGCCCCAGTGTGTGCCTGAGCCTAGCAGCTTCTCAGAGCGCTGAGATGGTAGGGCCAAGCTGGTACTTCAATGGATGGTGGATGGGTGGGTGGGTGGCTGGCTGGCTGGCTGGGTGGGTGGATGGATAGATGGAGGGATGGGTGGGTGGATGGGTGGGTGGATGGGTGGGTGAATGGATGGATGTATGGATGGGTGGGTAGATGGGTGGGTGGATGGGTGGGTGGATGGATGGATGGATGGGTAGATGAATGGCTGGCTGGCTGGATGGGTGGGTGGATGGATAGGTGGGTGGATGGGTGGGTGGATGGATGGATGGATGGGTAGATGAATGGCTGGCTGGCTGGGTGGGTGGATGGATAGATGGAGGGATGGGTGGGTAGATGGGTGGGTGGATGGGTGGGTGGATGGATGGATGGATGGGTAGATGAATGGCTGGTTGGCTGGCTGGCTGGAGAATGGACGGTTGGTTAGGTGGGTTGCCATATCTGGCTCTCGGAGGGAGAGGCCTGGCTGCCTCTGGTCCCTCAGAGTGTGCGGCAGAGTGATGGCTCCCCTCCTGAAGAAGCTGAAGGCTGGAGGCTCCCATCTGCTAGGACAATGACTGGCAGCAGCTGGAAAACACAGTCTGTCTCTCTCCTTCTTTATGTTTCCCTTAAAACAAAACCCGGACAGGAGGCCGCAGACCGAGGTTATGGGAAATGTAATTTACAGAAAATTCTATTGTAGAAGGTGGTCTTAGTGCAGAGACAGCAGGCAAATGGCAAGCTCATCTCCATTGACTTTCTTCTCAGCTCACAGTTGTTCTCTCTACAGCCTCTAGCTGTCTCATTGTAACACCTGATATGTCTATAACAGAGCAGTTGATTTTGTTCCATCCCCCAACATGCTTTTCCTCATGTCAGTGAATGCTCTACCATCTGTCTGCCTGCTTGGACTAAAATCTGGTGATTCTCAAGGCCTCTTATTTCCCCACCTTTAACTGTAATCCCCTGGGGACTGATCTCAGCTCTTCCTCTAGAAGAGTCTCAGAGTCTGGTTACTTCCTGCCATCTCCACAGATCTGGCTGGAATCCCTCCATCGTCGTTTGTCCTGGAATATTTTAGTAATCTCCTAACTGTCCCTGTCTCCCTTGTCCATCCAGAGTCCCTACAGTCTCCTACCTGCCCCCTGCCTCCCTGTCCCCCCAATGTCCCTACAGTCTCTTCCTTCCCCCCTGCCTCCCTGTCCCCCCAATGTCCCTACAGTCCTCTACCTGCCCCCTGCCTCCCTGTCCCCCAGTGTCCCTACAGTCCTCTACCAACCCCCTGCCTCCCTGTCCACCCAGTGTCTCCCGCCTTCCTTCTTACCCACAGTGCCTCGGTGTCCTGGAAAAGGACTCACTCATGTCTCCCGTGGCCTCCCTGGACCTTGATAATTGATCTTCTGCATATTTGCATGGCTGTCCTCACACTGAGGCCTTCTGTTCTACATCAGCTCCTAGGAGAGACCTCCCCTCACCATGCAGGCTAACATGTGTCCTCCCCACCTGTCTTCATCCACTGTGGCTGCTAGTCTGTTCCATTAGTCTTGTTAGTTTTCTTTATAAAACATGCCACTGTCAATAGTTATTTTATTATTGTTTATCTATGTCTCACTCTCCATTTACTAGTGTAATAGTAACATCATAGAGTTTTATGTCAACACACAGAAGTATTTGTTGAAGGCTTGATCTGGCAAAGGGACATATGACCACAGGATCCCACAGCCAAGGTATCTACGCTAAACCTGAGGGGAAGGCTTGCTCCATGTTGGGAATTAAAGAGGGGACATTTTTATTAAGTTATTCTAGGAAAATAAGTTGATAAGGAAAAGTTTATAATATGCTGGTACAGAAAACCAGCCATGGGCTAATCTGTTTATTCCTGTATTTAGATTTTAGTTTTATGTTTGTTCACATGTCCAGGGCACTCAGACTGTGGTTTCCAATGTCAGGGAGGATTTTGAGGGATGGCTAAGCCACTAGGGGGTTGCATGGACAAATACAGACTGAATAAGTGGCAGCTTCTGTCACATATTCTTTCTCTGTGAGACATTTGTGTCAGGACTGGCTCCCATGCTATAAACAAATGTAGGCTATTGAGGACAGAGAGTGAGTGGAAAGCTATAAAACTGATCACGAGGGACAGAGTGAAGTAGAACGCTCCACCTGCAGGCTAGAGTTTTCCTAGATCAGGTTCAGCCAGGGAGTTTTCAGTCCTCTTTTTTCCAGTGGATGTTGAGACCCTGGGGGAGGCAATGGGAGGGATGGAGAGTGGTACAGCTCTGCCAGAAGATGGAGCTTTGCATTTTGGGAAATTAATCTCTGGTGGTGAGGATGGAATGTGCTCAGGATGAGGATGGAATGTGCTGGGGATGGGGATGGAATATGATGGGGATGGAATGTGATGGGGATGGAGATGAGGATGGGGATAGAATGTGCTGGGGATGGGGATGGGGATGGGGATGGAATGTGATGGGGATGGAGATGAGGATGGGGATAGAATGTGCTGGGGATGGGGATGGGGATGGGGATGGAATGTGATGGGGATGGGGATGGGAATGGAGATGGGAATGGGGATGGGAATGGAATATGCTGGGGATGGGGATGGAATGTGATGGGATGGAGATGGAAATGGGGCTGGATTATGATGGGGATGGGGATGGAATGTGCTGGGGATGGGGATGGAATGTGATGGGGATGGGGATGGAATGTGCTGGGGATGGGGATGGAATGTGATGGGGATGGGGATGGAATGTGATGGGGGTGGGGATGGGGATGGAATGTGATGGGAGTGGGGATGGAAATAGGGCTGGAATGTGATGGGGGCGGGGATAGGGATGGAATGTGATGGGGATGGGATGGGGATGGAGTGTGATGGTGATGGGGATGGAAATGGGGCTGGATTGTGATGGGGATGGGGATGGGGATAGGGATGGGGATGGAATGTGATGGGGATAGGGTTGGGGATGGAATGTGGTGGGAATGGGGATGGGGATTGGGATGGGGATGGAATGTGATGGGGGTGGGGATGGAATGTGATGGGGGTGGGGATGGAATGTGATGGGGGTGGGGATGGGGATGGAACTTGATGGGGATGGGGATAGGGATGGGGATGGGGATGGAATGTGATGGGGTTGGAAATAGGGATGGGAATGGATTGTGATGGGGATGGGGATGGGGATAAGGGTGGGGATGGAATGTAATGGGGATGGGAATGGTGATGGGGATGTGGATGAGGACGGTTGGATTCTGAGGGGGTGGGTGAGGAATTAGGTGGAATGGGCTATAACTGGCTTCAGGAGCCAACGGCTACTGGAGTTTCAGGGACCTGAGGGCCACAGGAAGAAGAGGAGCCTTGGAGTCCAGAAGAGTGGGCAGTGGGCTCAGTAAGTCACCTGTCTTCTCCAGGTAGACAAAGAAATGGGGTTAGAAATGTAGACTAGGATCTGCGCCAGCGACCCTCTTCATCAAGTGACATTGACTCTCACATCCATGAGCCAACCTTCCTGCCAGGACAGCATGTAAACCTCTTAACTGTTTGATAACCGTGCTTCCGGGCAAGTGCTGTGCACCGTGTTGCCAGGAGGATGGTTTCTTGATGACAAGTGGGTGCCTGGCCATAAGCAGCTGGAGAGGGAGGGGGCAGGTGAGGCAGAGGGAGGAAGCTACACATTGGTGGATTCAGGAGTCTGAGAATGGTCTGAGAGGCCGACTTTGCTGCTGCCTAGACTGACTTCAATCACCATCCTGTCTATGAAAGAGGCAACCAACCCCACCTGAACAGGTTCGCATGCAGCCTCTGAGAACCTGTTCCTGAGACCTAGTGATGGTCTCCTTCACTAGAAAGGAGTTTTGGAAGTTTGTTTTGTTGTATATTTTAAAAAAATCATAGAATTCTTTGGAAGTTTGTTTTGTTGTATATTTTATAAAAATCATAGAATTCTTAATATGTTTTGATATTTTATTATTATAGTTATATAAAACCATCATAATATTTGGCTAAGAATGATATGATAATTATTTTTGCAATGTCTAGACCAGCCATGCAGAAGAAATGAAAAATGATTATTCATCTCAATTTGCAATGGCCCACCTCTATTTTATCCCACACATCCATCTGCTCATGTCATTAACTACCTTCCTACCATGTGCCACGTCTCTCCTTCAAGGACATGAAGTAGGGAAGTATCAACAAGGAAACACTAAGCATGATTCAGAAGTACTAATTAAAGGATGCAATTCTTAGCTCAGTAGCAATAAACAGAGAGAAGCTGAATGCGGTCCTTTCTGCAGAAATTGATTGGTGGCGCCCACTAGTACCAAGCACTGTGGACACTGTCTGTGCTGCTTGAGCGTCAGGTTCAGTGCGACTGAGAGACCAGAGGAATGGAGCTTGTCCTAACAGCACGGGTGTGACTTTGGGGGAATCTGCCGAACAAACCTTGGGAATCAGGTCCGGGCTCAGGGCAGGGGCGTCTCTCCATCCTGGTGTGCGGTTGCATCGTTTACTTGTAAGTGAGAGAGATGCTGCTCCAATGAGCAGGCTCACATTGGCCAGTTCACAACATGCTTAACCTTGCTTTTGGTGTGATGATACAATTCATACTTATAGGTTTATCTGGGGATACACGTTTATTCAGTGTTTTCCTGTTAATAACTGTTAATTTCCTAGGTCAGTAGAGGAGGAAAAAACCTCTAATTTTTGCTTGCCAATACAAAACGTAGGGTTTTGTTTTTCAGGATGACACTCTCATCCTGGGCTGAGGTAGGAGAGTTTTGCTGAGGAAGTCACTCTAAGCAAGAAGGCGCCTGCCCCTCCTGGAAACAATGGGAAAACAAAAGCAGAAGTGATGGGGTGGAATAGCATGAGCAATATGTACATAGGCTTTTTGCCACAAGTCCGACTAAATCATGCTCAGCTCTATGATATAAGGAGATGAACTACTACATGGCAACAAGCTAGGCAACCTGATGAAATGGACGAATTCCTAGAAACATACAATCTTGCAAATCTGAGTGAGGAAGAAGCAGAAAACTTGAATTGACCAGTAAAAACAAATGAAATAGAAATAACAATAATAATAAAAACTCCCAGCAAACCAAAGTCCTGGACCAGATGGCTTCACAAGTGAATTTTACCAAACATTCAGAGAAATAACACATATCTTCCTCAAACTATTCCAGAAAATTCCAGAGGAGGGAAGGTTTCCAAGCTGTTTTTACACAGCCAACATCACCCTCATACTGTGTAAGTGGGACCATGGTTTCCTGCACACTGGGACATCACTCCAGCAGGACGAAAGGGATGCATTCCTTCCCCACTCTGCGTTTCCGTGTGCATTCTTTTCTTTTTCTTTTTTTTTAAAATATAGTTTATTGATTTTTTACAGAGAGGAAGGGAGAGAGACAGAGAGCCAGAAACGTCGATGAGAGAGATACATCAACCAGCCGCCTCCTGCACATCCCCCACCGGGGATGTGCCCGCAGCCAACGTACATGCCCTTGACCAGAATCAAACCCTGGACCCTTCAGTCCGCAGACCGACGCTCTACCACTGAGCCAAACCAGTTTCGGCCCATGTGCATTCTTACCTTTTTACCCTGCACAGCCTGGTCTGTGAATGCGGCTCAGGTTCCAAGTTATTATAAAAGCCACTTGTAAAGAATTTCTTTCCAATTTCAAATCTGTAAGGCAGCCACAGCAGATTAAATTATTTTTAGCCAGTTAAGTTGTGCTTTATTACCACTTTTTAAATGTTCAGAACTTACTTCTTGGCTATTTTACAGTTGTCCTTCATGACTACTTGTGTACCAGACCCGGAGCAAGCCTGTCAGTGAGGGCCTGTGACTGAGCAGACCTGAAAGCAGCATGTGCTCCTGAGAGTGGACCATGGATTGGAAAAGACCCCAAGTGCAAAATACAGTCCTAAGCACGGAGCTTAGGTTTAAAACTCTGGTTCCCTGGATGGGTTTAAAACTCTGCAGTGGCGATGGGTTTAAAACTCTGGTTCCCTGGATGGAGGAAAGGTGAATGCGAACCTGGGACGCTCATCCCTCCTCTAAGGGGAAGCATTTGCACTGAATCCTTGTAACATGACTTGGAGAAAGGTGTGGGAACCCAAATCAGAGTCCGCCAGGTGCTCAAGGCCAAGCTGCCATACGCAGGTGCAAAGGCAGGGACGCAGCAGTTTTGCTGTACGCACTGCGCAGGCGTGCCTTCCTATACCCCAGATAGTGATGCCACCATTTGGCAGGAAGCCTCTTCTGTCTGAACTGGGATAAAGATGTGCTGCTGGCCAGCTGGTGCCGGCTGCTGGGGGCGCTCCTTTGAGGAACTGTTTTGCCTGATGGCTTCTCCTTAGCCATGGCTCCTGGGTCTGCAGAAAGTTTCACCTGTCCGCCTATGGCTGCTCACATCTTCCCCATCTAATGCCGTTGGTGTGGTGGAGCAGGATCAGGGAGGAAGTTGCTCCTGCAGTTGGCGCTGTGAGCAGGGTCAAGGAGTAAGTGCTCCGACAAGAGGCGCTTTGAGAATTGCGATACTTTAACAGTGGTCGGCAAACTCATGAGTCCACAGAGCCAAATACCAACAGTACAACAATTAAAATTTCTTTGGAGAGCCAGTTTTTTAAAACTTAAACTTCTTCTAACGCCACTTCTTCAAAATAGACTCGCCCAGGCCGTGGTATTTTGTGGAAGAGCCATGGGCCAAAGAGCCACATGTGGCTCGCGAGCCAGTTTGCCGACCACGATTTTAAGAGGACTCTCGTCTTGCTCCAGGCTTTTCTGGTTCTGGGGCCGCCCAGGTGCTGCTCCCTGGGGCTGCAGGTGCTGCGGGGACCGTGACCTCAGGAGGAGCAGGTCCTCAGAACAAACCTGCAGGGCGTGTGCGGGTGAGCGGGTCACTGATCCTCACAGGTACGCGGCGGGCATGCTGGGGGGCAGTCAATCCGGCCACTGTGCCACCTGCCTGCTCGGGCCCTGGAAGGAGCAGCGGGGCGAGGGACAGCCACGGCCTCCCTGGTGTTCCCACTCAGCCCTGGGGCCACATGCCCCTGCCCCAGGGGCCTGCAGTTGCCTCCTCAGGGCTGTTCTCAGCAAACAGAGGACCCTTCCCCAAGCTGTGGCCACTGTGGGTCTCCCCTGGTTAACATCAAGCTTTTGGGAGTGCCCAGGACTGAAAAATGTTTCTACTTCCCACCCTCCGCCCTGCTCCACAGCAGCAGGTGACGTGGGCGTCGTGATGAGCCTGTTCCTGGTGGCTCACACAGTGCTTCCCTGCCTTTTCTCAGATGAATCCAGGCTCTGCTCGTCTACACCTGCTCTCAGCTCGGCCAGAACTCCCTGCTCCCCCCGCACGGTTATCTACCTCTCCATCTTGTGCTTTAGTTTTTTCATGTCCCGTACAGAGCGCTTTACAAACTCCAGAAGATGTTTTGTTTTCTTCTTTCCACAAGCTTTTATCTAAGGACAGATGAGTTGGCTAAAATACATTTGAAAAGCACTAAATATTTTTTTAAATGAGGTAATAATGTTGCATCAGATGATCCAAGAAAATGCTGAAATGGCATGTGATGATTTTTTCTTCATATAGATGTATTTTTTCTGAGGAGAGGTTACACAAATGTCTCATTTATTTAAAGTGTTCCACAACTCACAACCAACTACTCACCATTGGCCAACTGTTTTGAATGACATCTTGTGTTTTCAAAATGGGATATGATTTAGGAATTATGTACAAAGATGTTGAGCATATTGATATTTAATAAATCCCCTATGTTTCCATTGGACCACTAACACAATGATATGGAAATGATACAAAGATTCATAAGCATCAGAAAGCAAAAGAGAAGAAATGTGATTTTAATCTACATGTAGCTGTAGGTGTTTCTGCTTGCTGGGTATGCGGAGAAGTAACCATCTTCCTGCTCACCAGCCTCCACGGCAGCTCGGCTTGGAAACTCATTGGGTCAGATCAAGTCTAAACAGAAATGTTTTCAGTACAGGAGCACTCCCAAAAGCTGGATATTAAAACAGGGCCATGGCAATCAAAACAGCATGCTCACGATTGAACCAAATCCCACAGCCAGATTAACAGGCTGAATAAAAACGCCAGGAACAGGCTTTCAGGATAAGCTGAACTTGATTTATGACAAAGTAAAATTTCAAACCAGTAGAAAAATAACAGTTTCTTTAACTAGTGATGCTGAAAGCATTATGAGATCCTGAAGGCATTATGAGCTGGAAAAAATATAAAATTCCTGCTTCAAATTATAATCCATAACATGAAAACCATCATAATTGCCACATTTGCCTACATAAAAACTCAAAATCTTTGTATGTCAACATATGAATAAAAAATTAAAAATGTAAGATTCAGTTATGCAAAATGAGTACGTTCTAGAGATTGGCTGTATTTAACCAATATGCCTATAATTAACAATATTGCATTGTACACTTAAAACTTGTTAAAAAGATAGATCTCATTGAATGTTCTTATTACAATAAAAAACAGCTTAATATACTATTTCAAAACAGTGAACATCCTCATTAAAGATCCCCTTTAGAAAAGAATGAAAGAATGAGTAATAAATATCTGAAGAATAAAATATCTAGATGATGAACAAAGCAATACAAAATGACAAAAAGAATGGGCATTGTTTCACCTCACAATTGATTAAAGAAAAGTAAAAATGTACACATTTTGCATTCCTCAACATGGAAAATTGAGGAGACATGATAGCCAGTATGGGCAGTGGTTCTGGTAACAGCACACCTGGTAGAGGGGGTTAGAGCACACAATAGAGTGAAGAAGAATTTGGTAATATATATCAAAACACTTTGAATGATAATATTTTTTTATCTAGTAATTTTTCTTCCTAAAACTTATCCTAAGGAAATCCTCATGGATGTGAATTAGAGCATTAATATTTGATAGCAAACGTAAAAATATATGTAAACAAGCCACATTTACATCCACAGAATACTATTGAGAAATCTTAAATCTATATGATGGAAATACTTGAAGGTATTAAAAATGCAAAAGAATAGACACTTTGTGGCAGGCAACAGTGTTCAGGGTGGCTAATGTTATGGGAATCAGTAGTTTATAAAACATTATGCATAGTATAATCCCGGTGGAAAAAATCTTGAGAGAAATATGTAAAAATATTAACAGTGATTATTTCTTGCTTGTGACTTTTTTTTGTCATTTTCTGTATTTTCCAAAATTTCATAATCATTGATTTAATTTTGTAATCATAAAAGAAGCTATCCAAAGTTAATAAATATTATACAAAAAGGTGATAAAATAAGACCCTTCCTTCTGCTTGCATTCATTTATTGAGCCTATATTTACACATGCACACACACACTACACACACCCATGTACACACACATGCACATGCACTCACCTCCCAGAGTATGGATCTCTTTGTTTTGCAGCAGCAGCTCTTACAGCTGTGGATTAACGGGCTTCCAGAGGTGTCCGCCTGTGGCCTATGGGACATGTTTGCTAGATGCTCTGCATGACTCCCCATTGCAGACCCTTGTCACTAGTCGGTGAAGGGGTTTGGTTTGTGTGGCCAAATCTGCTATCTGAGGAATTTTTTTCAAGCCCAGACCTGACCATCCTCAGATACTCAGAATATGACAGGCCTAAGGGATATTTGTTTTTTTCACTCTTCCTTCAGTTACTCCCTAAGGAGTTCTCTGTCGGCAATTGATAGAAGATTCACTACTTCATGGAAGTCAAGGAGCTGTTCTTTCGTCCCTTTCTCTCTCTTTCTCTCTCTTTCTCTCTCTCTCTCTCTCTCTCTCTCTCTCTCTCTCTCTCTCTCTCTCTTTCCTTTCTCTCCATTCTTTTTAAAAAATATATATTTTTATTGATTTTCAGAGGAAGGGAGACGGGGAGAGAGATAGAAATATCAATGATGAGAGGGCACCATTGATTGGCTGCCTCTTGCATGCATCCTACTGGGGATTGGGCTCAAAAAGTCCAGGCATGTGTCCTTGACTGGAATTAAACCTGGGATCCTTCAGTCCGCAGGTGGACTCTCTATTCATTGAGCCAAACCAGCTAGGGCATCCATTTAAAAAAAAAATCCTCATCCCAGGATATGTTTTATTGAGAAAGAGAGAGAGAAAGAGAGAGAGACAGAGAGAGAGAGAGAGAGAGAGAGAGAGAGAGAGAGAGAGAGAGAGAGAGGAGAGAGAGAGAACATCAATTGGTTGTCTCTTGAATGCATCACCCCTACTAGGGATCAAACCAGAAACCTGGGTGTGTGCCCTGATCAGGAATGGAATCCACAGCCTTTTGGTGTATGGGATGATGCTCTAACCAACTGACCCACCCAGCCAGAGAAACTCTTCACGTTCTTTGTTTTCACCTTCCTTTCTCTCTCCCTCTGCGGCACTCCTGTGTCCCAGTGTGCCACCTAGTGTTGCCCAGCCATGGCCAACTCCCTCCCGCCTTCAGTGAGCTCAGTTACTTGGGGAGTGGATGGGTGATGGAATATCTGTCCTTAAAATAAAATTTGCCATTAAAATGTTACATGTTTTTAGAAAATGTATGAGTTAGTACTTTGCAGGGTTAACTGAATAATTCTCACAGGACTTAGTGACAAAGCTGGTGAGAAGCTTAAGTGTTCTGACAGAGCCAAGCGTCTCGCCTCACTGTTCAACAGCAGCTTCAATGGAGCACAGCTCTGGGCATGGTGACCAGTGTGCAGGCCCCGTCCTGGCAAACTGATCTCTTTTCCAATATGCTGCTCTGGGCTGAACTTTTGTGTCTCCCCCGAACTCCCAAGTTAATGTGCCGAAACCTAATCGCCAATGGGACGGTATCCTGAGGTGGGGCCTTTGGGGTGAGTGGGTCTGAGTGGCATTACCTCCCTCATGGGAGGGGTGGCAGCCAGAGCCCTGCTTCTTCTCTCATGTGAGGATGCAGTGAAGATGACAACCCTCTGTGAGGATGCAGTTCCTCACAGACACTCAATCTGCAGGGCCTTGACCCTGGACTTTCCAGCCTCCAGAGCTGGGAGGAGCAAATGTCTGTATCTATCTATCTATCTATCTATCTATCTATCTATCTATCTATCTATCTATCATCATCTTTCTATATCTATCTATCTATCTATCATCTATCTACCATCTTTAATTAACTTTTTTTTAGTGTTGACATTATTGCAGGAGTCCCCGTCCTATTTGCCCACCTCCATCATCCCTTGCCTACCCCTTCCTTGGCCTTCACCAATTTGTTGTCCGTGTCCATGGGGAATGCATATATATTCTTTAGCTAAGCCCTTCACCTTCTTCATCCAGTTACCCCCACCCTCTCCCCTTGAGCACAAGCCAGTCTGTTCCATGTATCTATGTTTCTGGTTCCCTTTTGTTTGTCAGTTTATTTTGTTCATTGGATTCCACTTATTAGTGAGATTAACAGCCTCCCCAACTTTACCCCTCCCCCCATCTGTAGTAATCTGTGACAGCCATTCAAAGGGACTAAGGCATCCTGAATGCCCTTTCAAGCTTACCCTAACCAATAACAAGCTTTTCTTCTCTCTGTTCACTATTAATTATATACAGGAGCTTCTCCCAACCCATCTCCAACCCCTGCAAACTGATATTTCTTTGTCACTGTTTTCAAATGTCAGTCTTCACAGAACAGCAGACCTTCCGAGGGTAGTTAGAAGACTAAGTTGGGATGAGGAAGGTGAGCTGGGACTTTAATTTGCATGTGGGAGTTTCCCCCCCAGAGACTAAAAGGAGAGCCAAGGCCATGCCACTCTTCAGAGTTCAGACAGCACATACACTCATGAATGAAAGATAACGGAGTATGGGTAGACAGGATTCAGATAGAAGAATGTTCTGATTTATTAAGCTTGTCTCTCTAAGTAAGATAAAGTGGTCAAGCTAAAAGACAATCCGAGTCTCTTCTCCCTGCATCTCACAAGGAAGTAATTCTGCTGGAAGAGCCTTGGCAGAGAGACAACGATAAAAACAGGCTCCGCTCTGATCGGCAGACCCTGGGTGAGGGGCTGTATAATTTGTACACTGACTGAAGCTAATGCACATAGTGTTAGTTGATTCCCTCTGCTAATCAAGGTGATGCCCAGAGACTCTACAAAAAGCACTGCATCACCCTCTGGGATTGAGTGTTGCAAGCTGGACTATAGAAGGAATGCTGATCTTGGATTGGACTGTGCACAGCCACCCCCTCGTGTGGAGGCCAGGGGCGGGAAGGCAGAAAAGGGCAGGTTATGGGACCACTTCTATTATTTTTCATTAGTGCTTCTTGTAAATTAACTTTTGCTGCTATGGGTGTTTAATTCATTTGAGTGTAAGGAGAGGCAACTGGGGAGTTAACATGGCATCTAGACAATGTGCATAGCTTATGTGTGTGTGTGTGTTTTTTTTTTTTCCTGCAATTCCCTTTTTGACTTTGGGAGCCTTCCTTCACTCTAGCATCTATGGACCCAGGAAGAGATGCCAGGTTCTGAAATCTGAAGGAGGGTTTTTCATCTGTACTTCACCTTGCAAACCAGGCCAATATTTGGATTAAAGTTTCAATGTTTATTTTTCTTTCAGCATGGGGAAATTTTTGTTTGGATGCTGGATCACTCCATCTTAAATAGGGAACATTTTTATGGGTAGAAGAGGAAGAAGAGTAGGGGAAGTCTCTCTCTCCCAGTCTTGAAGGGTTGTGGGGAGAAAGATGAAAGAGGCGTGTGATGTGGATCACAGTTCTATTCTTCAGACATCACACGAGTGTGGTAGTGTGTCAGACAAATAAGGATATCACCAGGTACAGAGGGGGAGTATCTTCTTCCTCTCCTGCTCTGTCGAAAGTTGCATTTGTACTTTGCACACTGACACATGCCACTGAGAACATGCCTGGGAGAACTCAGTAGAAAGCGCCTGGCCAGCAGTGTGGCCTGTTAGCCTCGGTCAGAGGATGGATCATCTGTGTCTCCTCCTGGCATTCAAACTTGCCACATAGATCACCTGCATGCAGATTTTGCTCCCTTTTTGTGTCTCTGACTCTGCATGTTCTTGGCTTTCTTCGTCTCTCTAGGTCTGGCTTTCTTGTTCTGAGGTACCCAGGTGCTGCCTGGAATCTGGGCCCACCAATGTTGTTTGTATGAACACAGGCATTTTTTTCTGGTAAAGATCCATATTTTTCATGAGATATTCAAAGAGGAAGAGACTGAGTAAACTTGAGGATTCTTGTTCTATGTTTATATGTCAGCCTTTTTTTTTTTGTCTCATTAATTATTCATTTTCTCCTTTCTCCTTATTTTCCCCTTTCTCTTTCTGAAAGATATATTTTTATCAACACAGAAAAATGCTGCTTTCTGATTATAACATAAAGAGGAAAGAATGGGGAAATTTTATATATTTATTTAGAAGTTATGTGTGCTTCAGTTTATTATTTCACTATAATTCATTAGTTATTTTAAAATAAACAAAAAATCAAAATCAAAATTATGTCTCATATATTTTATTTTTTTTAAAATTAATCAGGTTGTATTTCAAATATACAGAAAGGTAGATGTAGTGGACATGCAGATACCCACCGACCAAGGTCAGAATTGGGACCCCTGTGACATCTCCATATAGTTAGCTAACTGATAAATTACTACTTCAGATAAATTCCTAAAGGCAGAATTTCTGCATTAAAAGCATAGTGAAATCATTGTTTGAATACCTTTCATTTATTTGTACTTATTTGTTCATTAAGTATTCAGTATCTTAATTCAGTATTAAGTGCTAGGAATTGTGCTTAGGCCAGAAATAGGGAGATCATTGGCACAGTTCCTGTCCTTAGTAGTCTTGCATCAGATAATGTGATAATGAAATACAGCATGAAAAGTGATAAACCAGACATAAGAATAAGATACAACAGGAGTATAGAAAGTTCAACTCAACTGGATGGTCTGGTAGAAGAAGTGATGAGATGGTGAGTTAGTTAAGAAAGGAAGGCAAGCATGGAAGACTTCTCAAGGGGAGGCAGCATTCTCAAGGGCAAGAATGAGGGAGCAGTCTGGTATATCTGGGGCACTGGATTTTGGGAACAGGGAGGCAGAGAGGCATGGACTGGAGTGTTAGAAACGAAATATTAGTACTACTGGAAGCATGAGTTGGAAATTGTTTTTTTTTTTTTCTTTAATGAAGTTATAATTAACATGTTCAACAAGGAGAAGTTATAGAGGGAGTTGAAGATCTTGGAAAACCATTGCATTATTTGATGGATTTTAGTAAGTATGTTGCTCTTCCTATGTCATCACTCCTAACATTTTATGAATTGTATTTCCGTTTGAAAGTCCGTGTGATAATTACAGTTCATATCTAGGATGAGGTTTGCAAAGGGAAAACTGTGGTTCTTGCCTTCACATGTCTTACCCCCATGGGGCATGAGGAGGCAGTGCCGGGGCTGTGTGTCTTCTCCACGGACATTCTCGGTGTCCATATGGGTTGCTCAGCGGCAGTCTGTGGTGATGGGAAGGCTGGGACCGGTGAGTCATCAGGCTTCTTTTCACTAAATACAGAGCATCACCAGTCATGCCAAAGAAGCCAGTTGGCATCAATGGCTAGTTAATCATGATGTAGGCAACTCTGTGCAGGTTTTATTTAAAGGAGTCATGTTAAAGTTTGACTTAGGGTTTATCTAAAATTTGTCACATTTCAGGGTAATGCCATTGACCCCAGGGAAGACAGTAAAAATGGAGCGTGTGCCATGTAATCACCCCTAATAGTGGGCTCAAGCTCTTCACCTGCCCTTTGATTGCCTGGCGTTGGGGGTTGCAGATAACTGGAACAGCGCGCCACACCTGACTTTGCAGTCTGGGAACCTGCCAGAAGTTAATGACCCGCATCACTCTGGCCACTCTGTGTGCACTTCCCGCAGCAAGGCGGGCTCCTGTGGGTAATGGGAGCCGTTCTCGGCCTCTGTGGGAGTAAATGGTCTCAAATGAACTTGGATCAGAAAACTTCTTTTTACAGAACCATTTACACTGCTTTTGACCTCGTACAAACTCAATGCTGCAAAAACGGTCATTGTTGGTTTGAGAGAGAAAATGACATAACTATCATGTATGACTGGTACAACCTGAACCATGAAAATTGAAGAAAAGAAATTTTTAAAAAATTTTTTTCTCTTCTTGCTGTGTAGCATTATTGATTTTGCTATTCTTATGCTTGAGGCTGGCTTTTGGGGTATTTATATTATCCAAGTAACAGGCTTTCCAATTTCCTTTGGGAATTATAAAACTGGCTAACTAGACTAAACTGTTTAGTGTTATTTTTTAAAAAATCTATTTTGAGTTTTAGGTATATAGAATTCTAATGAGGGATTTCCATTGTCCTAATTTACCCTAAAAGTTAGAAAAACTAGTCGTTTTGAATCTTAAGAAATACTTATCTTACATGGAATACTATAAGAAGCATAAAGCTAGTTTTATGTTTATAAAGTTAATTAATTTGTTAAATGCATGTATGTGCACACACGTGTGCACTTTTTTTTTTTTTTAACAAAGGCAGTTACATACCTGAAAATTACAGGAAAAAGCCAGCGCTTTGGAGGAAACATTTGAATGTAAGAGGAATTTCAATTCGTGGAAAACGTTAGGTAGAACTAAGCAAACCATGAACTCATTAAAAAACAATAAAATTAGGGGGAAAAGTCGCTAAAAGATCATTTTAAAGATCTAAGAGAATTGCTGGAATGTTGCTTTTTGTGTGTTTTTTAAAACTCAGATCTTTAGTAGCACTCTTTAGGACACTTTAGATTTAAAATGTATTAATTTGTTAAAACATGCAAAAAAGTGTAAAGCAACAAATAAAAACCACTGTCAATATATATTGATAGATATATTGGTTAACATTTCAAATATGTATAACCAATGAACATGACTTAGTTTTTATTGGTATTCACTTCAGAAACTTGAATCTACAGGTATAAGCAAATTTCTGTTCACAAAGGTCACATATGCAGGTTATGGATTAGAAGCATGCATCTAGCTTATGGCCAAACTGTTTTTAAATGCAGAAATGTAAATTAACATCTTGAAAATATGAAAAGATGGTCTACAAACTTCAATAATCAAATGTTGCTTATACCAGACGTATGACAGCTACAGGATTCACGTGATAAGCAATAAGGTCTATAGAAATTAATACTGGTAAAAAAAACAAGAATATTTTTACATTTCACTGAAAATACACTGCCTACTAGAATACGAAATCTAGCAGAAACAGAAAAAATGACAAAATCTAAAACCAGTTATTTAATATTTCTTATTATCTAAATAACAGTATAACATTAAAAAGAAACCGCACCTGTATTTTAATTGTTAATGTCAGTTAATGAAGTTATCAAAAAATGAAATGCAATAAAAAAGCTTCAAACTCCAAATGAAAAGTCTGTAAGGCTCAGATTAAAATGTGGAGTGTTTCAGATGAAAGTAATGAAAATCAGTTGTCTTTGTTCTTTATTGACTAGAATAAAAACTTTTGACATTTCTTTGAAGCTTAGAAGTACTAAATTTCATTTCTTTGAATAGTTCTACATATCTTTTCTTTTTTTTTTTAGTGGTGCAAGTTGTCTTAACACATTGCTCACCAGTAGTTTTATTGCTGGTTTTACCCAGTGGCCAGATAAGTTTCTACTGAACGGGTACAAAAAAACGTTTTACAAAGTATCATACTTTAAAAAGATATTAGCTTGTAAGAACATGTAATAAATAACTTCAAAATGCAATGGGTATTTAATTTTAAGGCCTTCCTTTCACATTTATGTAAAAAACACTGTGTAATATGAAAACACGAGAATGCTTGTGATCCGCCCGCAATGTGTTAAGTAGCTTACGAGGTCAGTACCTACAAAGTACTCGTCTGTTACCATTCTGATAAAACAAAAATTCTTCATTAACTTAACCTTACATGTTTTTGCTATAACACTTAACACAAGAATAGACGTCTATTATTTTCCCACTAAAACAAAGGAGTACAGTAGTTTTCTTCTCATTATTAGTGTTGTATCTAAAAGGTCAACATTAAAAGTGAACTATTACTTTCTTTGAAATCATTAAGCTTCTTGCACATCTTAAACTTCCTTCTGCTTGTGTTCTGCCAATTTATTCAGAAATTTCTTAAATTTCTGATAATGAGGAAGGCTGCTGCAATGAGTATCCTTTGTAACGTCTTCATTTGTGTAAAAGAGTGAACACTGCTTATGTGAAGCCCTGCAGTGGGAATCACATGGTCCACGCCAACAGGAAACAGGGACCTTGGGTTGATGTGGCCCAATGCTATGCTCATCAGGGATTGGATAGTCATCCTTCTTTCCATCACTGTGGCTGCCTGCATCTTCACTTGTGTCTTTGTTGGGATCATCCGCATCCTCAGCAGATTCAGTGCCTGGTTCTGTCTTTTCCTCATTTTTAATTCCATTTTCCAGCACTGTTTCATTTTGTTGATCAGGTTCCTTGATCTTTTCCATCTTAATTTCAACCACTTGTCACCAGATTTAAATGCCAGGCCTGATTTATGAAGTTTCTGATGTTTTGAGGCTTGTCCAACCTCATTTAGAGAGTGACAAAGCCTTCCATGTTCCCTGGGAAGCGATGCTTTTTAAGCTTTTTCTTTGCAGCTGAAGCACTCGCATCTCCACTTTTTTTACAGAGCTTTGTCCGAGGTTCCTTTTTCCCATCAGAAGTCACATCATCCAAATGAGCAGCATCTCATTGTCCCTGCACTGCCACTTTCTAGCAGTGCTGCTGCTGCTGCTTCACCTACCAGTAGCTCACCTTGGGGTTTGAGAACCATGCTTGGTTCTTATTCTGCCTGGTCATCTTTTGTGTCCTTTTCACCATCGTCACCTGACTTCTCTTCTTGTTCTTTCATTTTATTTTACTATTTTTATTTTTTAATCCTCACCCGAGGATATTTTTCCATTGATTTTTAGGGAGAGTGGGTGAGAGAGGGAAAGACAGAGAGAAAAGCATTGATGTGAGAGAAACACATCTATTGATTGCCTTCTTCATGTGCCCTGACCAGGGCCCAGACAGGGAGGAGCCCTTGACTGGAATCCAACCCGGGACCCTTCAGTACTCGGGCTGATGTCCTATTCATTGAGTCAAACCAGCTAGGGCCTCTTCTTATTCTTTACCTTCAGTTGTATGTGTTCAGTCTTCTGGGAACCATCAGTTTTGGATTTCTTTTTTCTTTTCTTTCTTTTTTTCTTTTTAAATATATTTTATTGATTTTGTACAGAGAGGAAGGGAGAAAGATAGTTAGAAACATCGATGAGAGAGTCATCGATCAGCTACCTCTTGCACACCCCCTACTGGGGATATGCCTGCAACCAAGGTACATGCCCTTGACCGGAATGGAACCCAGGACCTTTCAGTCCCCAAGAATACACTTTCCATTGAGCCAAACCTGTTTTGGCCAGTTTTAGATTTCTTACCACTTGGAGACTCTCAGCCATCTGGAGAAAAAAAAGATCTTTTTTGGGACATCTTTTTTCAGTAAGTCAATGCCTCTGTTAGGAATCCTTGGTGCCAATTTTTTGTATTTCTTAGGCCAACTTTCTCCTCTGAAACCAAAGGGCTTTTTGCAAATAGTGGTCGGCCATTGCCATTGCATCTTCCCTTGTCTCCATCTCAATAAAGGCCTGACTTTTCATCCTCATCAGTATATAATTATTTATTTTCCCATAAGGCTTAGCAAGCTTAAGGACAACATTGTCAGAACAGCCAGAGTGAGGTAAGTTGCTGAGATGCATCACACGTCTAAGCTCCTGCTTTTGATCAAACTTCTGGCCTGGCTTCCCTTCAAGCTTCTCTATTCTTTTATACTTCTAGGATAAATGGACTCTCGCTGGCTTGCCAAATGCTAATGCTGGTGTGGCTGTATAATAATCCCCTGCAGCCTGAGCATCTTCTGTGGTTGCCATTTCAATAAATGCCTCATCAATTTCATTTAAAATCAGATGAATTAAAATGACTCCAAGTGGTTCCACCAGCTGTAATAATTGATAGCTCACATTTTTCCCTCGTTGGAAGTCCACAATGTGAACAACTTGGCGAGTTTCCACTCTGCCTTTTCGCATGTGTCTTGGTCCTTGCAGGTTCCCATTTCCAGCACCCAGGTTTCCTCTTAGTCTGACTGCTGGTTTCCCCAAGATGAAATGAGGGAGGTGGAGGACCCCAAATTCCTGGCACTGTGTATATAGATAGTTGCAACAGGAAGGGATAACCCATTGTGTGTCCTGTATCATTGTCAGGGTTCCATTCTGGATAGATTTCCAGAAGCAGCTAGCATTGGCGACTGTAACTTGCTCCATTGCTATGTTGACTCTACTCCTTAGTAGAATGAATCAGAAAATCACATATACACACAGATGGGGATAAACTTTCGGTAAGAGTCCATAGGAGTCTTAAATATTGCTATTTGGTGGAATGACCTTTTTTTTTCCTCAAAGAGGAATCTTTCTTGTAAGGGGCCAGAACCATGTCTCATTCTCTCATACTCACTGTCAAATTTATTATAGTTATGCAAGTTCTCACCAAAAAAAGAATCATCCCTTCTCCATCTCTTAATAATCCATTCTGTCATAATAACCAGATACTGAGAAGAACTTCCATGGTCATCATCAAGCAGTGGGTTGAGATGAGGACCACAATCATCAAAACTATCTCTGCTAAAGTGCATTTTTTCCTTCCCAGTCACCCCAAGACACTCTGTATATAGGCTCCCCCTTTTAATTTATAGAAAGATTTGGGGAAAATTCTAAGGAGTTATCTTGTCCTCTGGATAACGACTCAGTTCATTAAGTGTCTAGCAAACAGACCAAAGCTGTACAAAATGTCACTGGCCTGGCCTACACCCCCACGGTGTTGAGAAGCCAGAGGGAGTGAACCTATACTTCCCATGTTGCAGCCTGACAATTATGGGAAGAAGTACTAGCAGAAGACAGTGCTCTATGAGCTCCTTGCTGATTCAATGAAAAGCTCATTCCAAGATTCGTTAAACTAGCATCCTTCCAAGAGATGCTGGCATACGGAAAGTCGGGGTAGCAGCAGCAAGAAGGCATATTTCAGCTGCAGATAGGTCATGCCTCTGACCCTGCTCATCCCTGTAAGAGACAACTGCTGGAAAGACTTGGACACTGTAGAACTAACTCTTGTCTAGTTTACAGATTAAAAATATTTTAAATTATCTCATTTTTTAAAGATGGACAAAAAGAAAACTTACACTGTGTTTCAAAATATGGTAATGCCAAGAAAAATGAGCAGTAAGGACCGTGGAATCTTCTTTAAGCTGAGAACCAGCAGACAAGTTTTAAGGAAAAGGAGAGGGAAAAGGAGAGGTACCTCTCTCCTAGCGCCTGGTGACGCAGAGGATTGTGGGAGCAATGACATTCTGGAATATTGTTCAGAAATATATTAGGAACTGACTCTGTTTCCCTCCCCTTTGAGGAAAATATTTAGATTTCTGTGCATCCAGACCTCTTTCAAGATCTATCTATTAAACATTAACATCAGTGGGAAAATGCACTTCCATTATTGCGTGCCTCTCATTTTGCAGAATGCATGGTGGACAACCTGAGTACTATTTAATATTTCATTTCACAAATGTACATTGAGTACTTTATACTGTGAGTCACTGGAAGCTTTTATTAGGGTAAAAATGAAGTCCCTTCCATTTGTGTAGGAGAGCTGTGGAGACCGGATGATTGATGGGAAATGAAACATGAAGCCAGGAAGACTGGTTCGGAGGTAATTCAATAGCCAGAGAAAGGAGTACAGGGACCTGACCAAGGCAGTGGCAATGGGAATACAAATGAGGGAATGGGTTGGGAAACTTTTTTTTCCAGTTGACAGAGTGTTTGATGGTGGGATAGATAAAAGAAAGAGATAATTGAAAGGGGATTAAAGAGCTTTTTTTTGTGTCATTAAATGAACAATGGTGGGACTACTAGAAATAAAAATCCAGAAAGGCAGATGGTCAGTAGAGAAAGACCACGGCTTAGACTCAAATGACTCTGGGGGCCATAAGAGACTTCCCATGGAAAGTGCTTGTTGGCATCTGGGTTCTGTGGGATAATGGGTAGATTAATATAATGGCATAGGTTCATCCAGTTAAATGCAGAAAGATACAGGGCAGGGATATTGAAGCTCTCCTGCCAATTCCTGTTGCTGAGATTGGTATAAATAAGTGAATTTTGAGTAAAACATCTTGTAATAAAGAATTACTCTGTTGTAACTATTATTACTTTGTGGAAAATACCCGAGAACCTAATGAAGTGATCAAGAGTTATTATCCACTACATGCAAATTTGCATATCCAAATAATCACATGGATTGGCTTCAATGAAGAATTTTCCCCCTGTTTTCTCTAAAAAATATTTCTAAAATATATTTTTATTGATTCAGAGAGGAAGGGAGAGGGAGAGAGATATATAAACATCAGTGATGAGAGAGAATCATTGATCGGCTGCCTCCCCCCACTGGGGAATGAGCCTGCAACCAGGGCATGTGACCTTGAAAAGGAATCAAACCATGACATCCTGGTTCATAGGTCGACGCTTGACCACTGAGCCATGCCATCTGAGTAAAAGCACCCCGGACAGAACTGGCAACCCAGGTATGTGCCCTGGCCAGGAATTGAACCGGCAACCTTTTGATGTACAGTATGATGCTTCAACCAACTGAGCTACACCAGCCAGGGCTCATCTGTTTCCGATGTTAGATCTGATACAATTGCAGATATGAGGAGGCAAAGTTTGTGTCCATCCTGGGTTCTGAGCACTTTCCCTTTCTGAGTCCCTCTAGCTTGCCCATTGAAAACGGAGAAGAAAACTGTAACCCTGCAATGCTTCTGCTATTCTTCTTGAGAGTGGAGCAAATGGGATTGTCTCAGTAGAGACCAAGTTCTTAAAGAGATTGGGAGGACTTAGACAGGAGGGAGATTTTTTATTAATTTCTCCAGAGGTGGGGAGGGGAATTTACCCAAAATTATAGCCAGGAGACCTCATGCTTTGAGTTGTTTTCTAAGGACCTGGGAGCTGCAGGTCTGATTACCTGCAGGCAGAAGAGCTGCCTCATTCATGCCTGTGCTCACCTTGGATGCCATCTCATTCAGACTCAGCACCTGGAGCCTCTCCTCATTCTGGATATGACCTTATTGGGCCATTATGTCCATGGTCCCCAGCCGATGCATAGACTACACTGCCCAGTTTTCCCCTCCCATAAGGTAGACAGATGGCGATTAAATTTGGGCAAAGGTTTGGAAAGGAAATGGAGAAGGGGGCAAAGTGAAGAAGATGGATAGTTCATTGGGAATGAGGATGAGATTTGGAAATGAAAATCTAGCAAGAACAATACCCAGGAGTCCTTACAACCAGGACCCCAAAATCTCACAGCACAGTCTTTAAATTCTAAACTGGCATTTAGGGAAAATGCCCTGATCTTAGTAGGTGATTAGTGCATGGAGCAGAATCCCAGATGAGGAATTTCAGATCAGGAGCAAGATACTAAGACAGACGTAAGAAATGGGAACATGCAAACTCAAAAGATGCTTAGGAGCAAGAGTTTGGTATAGTTATGAGAACCAAGATGTTGCATGAAGGTTATTTCAAGGACAGTGATAATGCTGAGCTTCAGAAAATGAAGCTAGAACTGGTTAATTACTACTTCTTGGCAGAGGCTTTGGTTCCGATAAGGAAAGGAGGAGGGATGTGGAAGCTGGGAATCAGTTTGGATCTCTTTAAAACTCCCAACGTGTTGTTTCTGTTTAGACTTCAGTTTCCAATTGTTATTGCTAGTACATAAAAAATACTGAAATCTGTGTATTGGTCCTATAATCTGCGGCTTTATAAACTCACTGATTGTCCTAGGAACTCTGCTTCCCTGCTCTTTGATTCTATAGGACATTCTGAATAGATAATCATACAATTTATGTATAGTGATAGTTTAATTTTTTCCCCGTCTTCTAACCTATATTATCCTCTCTTTCCTTTGCCTTGTGGGTGTGATGTTGAATAAAGGCAAGTGAACATCTTTATTTTCCTATAGTTTGGGGAAAACAGTCAGCCCTTACCATAAAACAAGACTTTTGATGTCATTTTTAAATTTTTATCAGGCTACTTGAAGTGCCTACCCATTTCTAGTTTGCTAAGAGGATGTTTATTTGTTTGTTTTATTATGAATATATGTGGAAGTTTATAAAATGCCATATGCATATTTTGAAAAGATCTTATGGCTTTTTCCTTTAGTCTGTCTATATGATAAACTATATTGGTTGACTTTTGAATATTGGGTCAGCCTCGCATTTCCAGGGTCTCTCCATGCACCCATTTGGTTACAGCATATTAGATTTTCTATATCTTGCTATGTTTAATATGTTATGTCTTATTTATAATTTTTTTTTGTTCATGAGGAATATTGGTCTGTAGTGTTCTGATCTTATGTCTCTGTATTTGGTATTGATGTAATACTGGCAAAACAAAAGTAGAAAAGGGAAGTATTCTCTTCGCTCATATTTTGGCAAGGATATTGTCTGTAGTTGGTATTTTTTCCTTCTTAAATGTTTGGGAGAATTCATTACCAAACCATCTGGACCTGGATCATCTTTGTTATAATGTCAGACAAATGTTTGAAAAATGTACCTATTATGTATCTGTAGTATTTGGTAAAGTTCTCATGCATTTTCTCAAATTCTGTAGCATATTTATTACCTCTGCAGCAATTTTTGGCTTAGGTTAACATGAGGTATTGATGAAAGGAAGGATCACTAAGCAGGTTTGATGTAAAGTAGACACTGCTTTGTTAATATTCTTGATATTTTACTGGGAACTATGAAAACGTCTGGTAGAAAAGCTAAACTTGTAGTTAAAGACAAGGTGAAGTTGGGACCTTAGACTAAGTCACATTGAACCCAAGTTTTCTTATCTGAAAAGTAGATATAATATATTATGAAATACAGTACATCAGAGTCTTCTGAAATTATGCCTAATTTATAAATTACCTAATTGGTCAGGTTTTCAGGGTGATGAACACACAATATGTATATAGAACTGTGTACCTGAAACCCATTTGATTTTATTAACCAACTAGAGGCCTGGTGCACAAATTTGTGCATGGGTGGGGTCCCTCTTGGTGGCCTGCAGGGATAGGGCCAAAACCTGCAGTACAATGCTGCCTGCAGCTCCTACCTGCCACTCTTGCTTATCTTGGCCCCACTGTGCCTGCCGCGGGCTTATGCCCAATCAGTCCCAATTGGGAGAGGTTTGCACTGCCACAGCAGTGCTTGCCAGTCATGAGCCCAAAGGGAGTGGCCTGCAGGATCTGGCTGAAACCAGCTCTTTGACATCCCATGAGGGGTCCTAGATTTTGAGAGGGCGCAGGCCAGGCTGAGGGACACCACTGGTGCATGATCAGCCTGCGGAGGGACAGTGGGAGGGTTCCAGGGTATGCCTGGCCCATCTAGCTCAGTCCCTGTCAGCCAGTCCCCAGCAGCAAGCTAACCTTCTGGTCAAAGCATCTGCCCCTTGGTGGTGGGTGCACAGCATAATGAGCAGTTGAGCAGACTTAGCATATCATTAGCATATTATGCTTTGATTGGTTGTTCTGTTGTTCTGCCATTCAATCTATTTACATATTACCCTTTTATTATATAGGATGTCACCCCAATAAATTCAATAAAAATAAACATTCATTTTTCATCAAGTTAAAACGTATCAAAGATTTAAGTTATATATCTGTGAGAGAAGTAACTAGTTCATTGAAATAAGTATTTCCTTTGTTTTCTGGGTTTGTTACCCCTTCTTCCCCCCCCCCCCCCAAAGAAAAAGGTATTAGGGGCTGGATTCTAGACAGTGTCTGCATGTCACTCCTATTCTGTCTCCAAGATCTGCATGTGATCATCCTTGTTTCCCTCCCCTTCAGTCTGGTGGGGATGGACATAGTAAGTGACCTTGAACTTGGGTCCCTGAATTAGTCCATGGAGGAGACTTGCCCTGCCAACAGGATCACCTGTCCAGTACTGTCATGTAAAGAACAAAATAATCTACATCGTTTGGACCATTTGGGGATACATTTGTCACAATAGCTACTGTTCCCCTAATTTGTACAGTTCAGTGGGGTGAGAGTTCTCTCTTAACAGTACTCTAATTTTCTTATTAGGAATAATGAATGCTCTCATTTGAACAATCCCAAGGTGGCACCGAAGTATTCTATGTTAGAGGGGACACAATTTGTGATTCCTAATCAAAAGTAAGAACAGAAATCACTGTGAAGAGTTGGCCAGTCAGGTGAAAGATTTCGGCGAAAGACATTTGTGTTTGTGTTTGGTTGTTTGTTCAACAACAGGCATTGTTATCCAAGTAACCCTCCAGAGTGGGGCATTTCATGTGGTGATGTTTTGTGTTTCTAGAAACTTCAGATCCCCCTATCCCCCACCTTAACTCTGTAAGACAGAGTGTTGAGTTAGGACTTGTTAAGTGACTACTGGGGAAACCAGTAGAATTTATGTGTAATAGGAACCATCAGCAATATAGCTCACCAACAAGTTCCATAATTCTACTTTAATGCGGAAAACAGTGGCACACATTTAAACATGGGCCCACAGTACTTTAGGAACAGCCACAGTAATGAGCATGCAGAGGTAATAGGTTCTCATGCCTTCTATGACAGGGAGTGGCTGGTTCAGCTTTATTCTGGCCTGCCAGCAGCTGCATTAATCATTGTCCCTTGTCTGTTTTCACGGCTACGACTTGACAAGGATTTTCTCTCACCTTGAAACACTGCTCGTGGTGGAGAGTTGCTTTGCCATAGTCCTGCAGTCTTCACATACCCTACGGAGTGAAAGTAAATTGCTTTTTATTCTGAATTCTGGTATATTTTTGAAAAATAGTTTTGAAATCACAGATTTGATTCCCCTCCTGGTATTGAACCATCACAAATAAATATATTTTTACATCACTTTCCTTTAGTAAGCTTTATGATTTTATCCTCAGCAACAGGACTGATTCCATAAGCAGCGGACCCTAGGCAGTGAGCGGATACACTATTAATTTTTATTGCTGAAGTTTCCTTTATGTACTATTTCATCTAACAATGTTACTCACATTTTTATGGTGAGACTGGCAGACCTGAAAAATCTAGCCCCACGAAGCGTGCTGAGAAAGCCGGGCTGTTTGGAAGTCAGCAGTGCGCAGGAGTGAGAGACTTGGATCTTGCACCAGGTCATTATGTGAAACATCTCGAGCCAGCGAAGGATGGCCACGCAGTGGGTGCTGGCTTAGCTGTCTGATCAATCGCACACAATCGGGAAGGTTCCACGATGCCACTAACATCAGCTCTTCCAGACTAGTTGGACATGCAGCCTTTTCGTTGTTCGAGTGAACAGTATAGGCCTGAGTTACCTCCAGAATAGAACCTTAAAATTGCTCTGATCTGTGGCTGTGCTACATTGGAGGGAAGCAGCTGACCATTCCAGCAGAATGGACAAATTAGAAAAAGAGCACACATCAGAAAAACAAGATGCTCTCATTCCAGTGGACTGGCACACACAGCCCTCACCTCCAAGACCAGCTAGCTGGTCGCTAATGTTGACATTGTGTTAATTGACAAGAACACAGAACCTCCCCTTCTAGGCTCACTCAATGGGTAACCTAGTGCTCTCAACTCATGCTCCCTCACCTTTGACAATAACATGTCCTACATGGGACGTGGAAGGATGATGGGTACCATTTAACACTGCATGGAATGATTGCACATCCTTTGAAAGACTCTGTGACGTCTATTTGACCAATATTTAGTGAAGGCTTGTGTGAAGACTTCATGGAAATACAAATGCAGGCCATGCCCACATGAGCTTATTAGAGAAACAAGGTCCTATTATTAAAAACACAGAAGCAATAATTGATAATTTTGCAAAAGCTGTTTGAAATCTGTTCAGGGCTACATACTAAGTGACTGGTGTGGACAGGCCCAGTGTATGCTGGGATGGTCTGGGAGTTCTATGGGCATTGGCTTAGCCTTCAAAGGTCACGTAGTGTTAAGCAATAGAGAACACAAAGGCTCTTATCTTTACCTCCCTGAGGCTGCCGGTGACCACCAAGGGCACGCAGAGAGGACGACAGAGTCCAGGCTAGTCTCTGAGAGTTCTTCATGGAGATGGAAGGTAGGGCCTGGGCCTCTCCCAAAATTTATGGCAAACATAAGACTTAAAATTGCCTGATTCTGTGTTAGAAACTTTCCTTTAAAATGAGGAAGGAGACTAGTATGACTATTAAGAGTGTTTCCCTTTACCTTTGGGCTAGGGGGGCCCTTAAACAGTAAGATAACAAAAAACAATAATGGAGAGAGAACCTGCAAACAATCTACAAAATGTCTCAAAGGTTGCTGGACATAACTCTACAGTAGACACTTTTGAAATAGCTCCAGTGGGATATTGTTTATAGACCATTAAGTGTGATGTTCTTGTGGCCTTTGTAGGCATGCTTTACCAGGTTAAAAAGTTTCCTTTCTCTTAGTTTGTTGAATTTTTTTTTTTTAAATCATGAAAGAGCTAGATTTTGTGAAATCCCTTTTCTGTGTCTATTGAGATGATCCTGTGGTTTTGTCCTTTTTCTGTCGACAAAGTGTATTAAACTAACATTTTCAAATGTTGAATCAACCTTGGATTTCTGGGATAAATCTCACTTAGTCATATTCTTCTCATACACAGCTTTTATAAACTGGATTCAGTTTACTAGTAACTTGTTGAGGATGTTTTGTGCATATTCATGAGAAAAGTGGGGGCATACTTTTCTTGTGGGATCTTTATTTTGCTATCAGAATAATTTGTATTTCACTATTTGGCACATGGGTTTTAGAATTATCAGAAGATTTTGATTATTTATTCCATATCTTTAGTTGTTATTGTATATTCTGATTTTAGAGTTTTTCTTGAGTCAGGTTTGGCAGTATGTTTTCTAGTAATATGTTCTTCTCATGAGACTTTTATCTGATTTGTTGGCATACAGAGCTTCACAGTGTCCATTTATCTCTTTTATTCATGTAAGGTCCTTAGGGTTGCCTCTTCTTTCACTACTGGTTGTCATTTGAACCTTCTGTCTTTTTTTCTTGTTCAGTTTACTTAAGTGTTCTTACTTTTGTTAATCTTTTCAAAGAACCAACTTTTCGCTTCATGATATTCTTTACTGTTTTTTTTTTATTCCCAATTACTTTAATTATTGTAGCAAAGTATTAGCATAAGCCATGCATCATTTAAGCACTTTTTATTTTAGTAGCCCTCTCTTCAGCCCTTTGATGTTGGTTCTATAAATATTCACATGTTACATATGATGAAATTGAAGAAAGGAGATGTTGAATAACATGTCCCAGGTCACACAGCTAATACTTGATCCAGCCAGGGTTTAAATCTCTGGAGTTTGGCCTTGGCACTTATGCTCTCAATCTTTTCCTGTACATTATAAAATTATTTGTAACAGTACTGTTTGTAATAATGAATCACAGCTGTTAAATTGAGTGTTATAGAATTATGTATATTTGACATGGAAATATGTATGCATAATATATATGCATCTGCAAAAATGCATGCTGTATACGTTAATACAAGCAATGAAGGAAAGAAAGCAGCTTAGTAGAGAATATTTTTAATGTAATTTACTTTGCATCAAAATAAATCCCTTTATTTATAATTGCATAGACAAAGTTCTAAAAGGATACTTAATGGAAATTTTAACAAAGGTTGACTCTTTTCTTATTTTTAATGCTGTGACTACAGGAAATATTCACTATTTACATTTATATAGTCTAGACATTTTTCAAAGGAATGTGTTATTCTTTATACTGTAATGAGAAATATGAAGATATGTATCATAGGTTGATTTCCTTAAAAAGTGATTGAAAAGAGAAAAAAAGTACTTAATGGTTGAAGAAATGTAAAATCCTTATTAGTACATTAGGACTCTAGTAATTCCTAAATATTATTATAACTAGTCACTAGTGGCTAGTGACTCTGAGGTATGTACGTTCAAACTTTGGATGATAAATAATTGTAGAGAATTATGTGAGTAATTAAATCAATGTTTGCATATATCTTTCTATTGTCTATAAGATTAAGTTATTTTAAAATATATTTTATTGATTTTTTACAGAGAGGAAGGGAGAGGGGTAGAGAGCTAGAAACATCAATGAGAGAGGAACATCGACCAGCGGCCTCCTGCACAACCCCTACTGGGGATGTGCCTGCAACCAACATATATGCTCTTCACCAGAATTGAACCTGGGACCTTTCAGTCCGCAGACCAACACTCCATCCATTGAGCCAAACTGGTTTTGGCAGATTAAGTTATTTTTAGAATTATCGGTAGGAAATTAGTGTGGGTTCATGCAAACAGAGAAGGTAGTGGGAGCGGGGTCAGGGTAACCGGCCTCAGACCATGAGGTTTGGGACAGAGCGAGGTGATAGGGCAGGAGTCAGTGGGGTTACTGCTGCAGGAGAGACCCCTGTGCAGGAAGAGGTGGCTCCAAACCCAGGTTAGCTGGCAGAGTTGGTATCTGGGCAGTTTTCTTCAAATAACTAATATTGCACCAAGATGGAAATACTGCCTTTGGTTGAATAGTAAGTTGGTTGTATTTGGCAAACATTAATTACTTGTGTATTATGTGCTGGGGACCTCACTGGGTCCTGTGGCCGAACAGAGGTTACCGGGTCATGATATAGGTTATCCTTAGTAGTTAATAGTGTGCAGTCTCACATAAGTCTACTTTATTTTTATTAACCTACTAATAGCCTTTAGTCAGCATTTGCTCTGGCAAAACAAACAGAAAACCTAGCATTCACTAGAAAAACAAAAACTGACTTAGCAAATTAGCATTTTACATTCAGCATCAACAATGGATGTTCTGCTTATTGAAGTCATTTTATGGAATAAAAACCTGCTAATGGCGCTCAGAATTTAATCTCTGTGCGCAAGCACTTAGACAAGCACTGAGACCGAGGGCTGCACAGCAGCCTGACGCCTGCTCCTAGGGAAGGATTCTGCAGGTCGAGGAGGCACCCATGGGCCCCAGAATTCAAATAGGCCCAGCTCACTGTGAGAGCCTTCAGGGGCCTCTTTCCCAAATCCTTCTTTTCATTGACAGTCACGTCACCAGTGTGCGCCCCTCTCTGCCCAGTAGTGGTCAAGAGGTAGTTCTATGGGGAGGAAGCAGGAGCTCAGACATGTAGACTGCAGTGTATACACACATGTGTGAGGTCCGCAGAGGGCATGATGGGTCCGGGGTGGGGAGGAATGTTGGTTGGGGTCAGCAGTGGGAGTCTTCCCTGGACTCTGCAGATCTGAAGGGTGGCCTGTTCTCTGTATTAGCTCTCTGGTCCTTTACTCACTCCTGCATAAGGCCATGTTCTTCCACACCTCATCACCTGTCCGCACATTGTCCTCTTCGTCTCTCACCCCTTCTTTTTATCTGCAGTGTCTTAGTTCCCCTGTCACCAACCTTTCAGGCAAACTCCTACTTATCTTTTATTTCTCCACTTAATGGTACCTGCTCAGAGAGGTTTCCTTGACAGCATCCATGCCAACGTTGTCAGTTCCTTCTGCCACAAACTCTGAAAACCCCAGGCCACATGCTCCAAGCGCAGGTGCTTACCTCGTACCTGTACCCGCCTCTAGACTGAGTTCCATGCGGTTGGTGTGATGTCTGCTTTATTGATAGCTGCTTCCTTATCACCTGGAATAGTGCTGCCATAATAAACATTTATTAGATGATGAATAAATGAACAAATAAAAGACAGATGAGTAATCGCAATCTCTTCATGAAATCACCATTTCCCCACTTTGTTATTGTATGCAATGGAGGTGCCCTTTCTGACTTTGGAAATTGGGGACTGGGTCAGTTACTGCTGATTTTGAAGATGCAATTCTTTGGTACATGGAACAATGACTGGCTCCCCAAAGATGTCCATGTCCTAATCCTCACTACCCAGAAATGTGTTACCTACATGGCAGATGTAATCAAGGCTGTGAACCTTGAGATTGGAAGACTATTCTAGATTTTCCCATTTTACCATGAGTTATTTGTCGAGTGCCCTTCAGAGAACCCTTCCTGGCTTTGTAAGAGAGAGATGGCCATGCGAGGAGGAGTTGACTTCTCATTGGTTAGGAGATGACTGGAGCTAGGAGTGGCCCAGGATGTTGAGCACCAAAAGGACCCAAGTCTTTAGTCCTACAACTGCTGGACTGAACTCTGCCCACACTAGAAGCAGCAGGAAGTAGCTGCTGCCCTGGGGCCTGCAGAAAGGAAGGCAGCCCTCTGACCCCTCCATTTCAGCACTGAGATCGGGGTCAGTGTTGTTCTGAGCCACTCAATCTGTGGTTACTGCCACACAGAAATAGCACCAATTCCTGTTTGGTTCTGAGCTGTTATGAGGTCTTCACATTAAAGTCTTTTCTGCGAGTCTGGAGAGTGCTGTGTGCTTGGATTCAGGGACACTAACTTATTGTTCTGCTTCATGTCGTGAATTTCAGTCTTCCTCTGTTATATTTAAAAAAAAAATATTTTATTGATTTTTTTACAAAGAGGAAGGGAGAGGGATAGAGTGTGAGAAACATCGATGAGAGAGAAACATCGATCAGCTGCCTTGTACACACCCTCTACTGGGGATGTGTCTGCAACCAATGTACATGCCCTTGACTAGAATCGAACCTGGGACCTTTCAGTTTGCAGTCTGCAGACTGACGCTCTATCCACTGAGCCAAATCGGTTTCGGCATATATACATTTTTTTTTTTTTTGGCAGTCTCATATTACTAATGGAAGAGTTTTGAAGAAATTTATACTCCATTGTTTAAGAATTCTTCTTATGACATTGGAAAATAATAAAAATAGAATTTATATATTGTAGGCGTACAACATATTTCCTGGTTACAGTTTTGCTGGTAGTTTAATATATGTTATGCACATTTGAACATTGTGCATAATATATATTTATTTTTAACTTTGTATTTTTTAATAAAAGGGAAATTAAAATTTTGTGACAGAGGCATTGCAATAGAACAATATCTCAAATGATAATGATAATTTAGGTATGCATACAACTAAAATGTTTCAATCACAAGATCTTAGATCTGGAAGTGTTTTTTAATGTCTTAACCTTGGAAAATAGGAAAGTGATAGCAGAAAATGTAAAAATGTAAGTGATGTGAACGGGTTCATGTGATTGTTGTGCTGGACTCAGAACTAGAACTCTTATATTCTGCTGTCCTGTTTAAGTCAGCATCTACTAAGTATTTCATCTTTAAGGAAGAAGAGGTTATATATTTATGCATAAAGTTATATACACATTTTAACACACATATATAATTATATGTAGGAATATATACATATAGTAATACCTAAGTATATATTAACATTATATATAGTTACATACACACACACACACACATATATAAATTCATGAAGGTAGAGGTTATATGTTTATACATAGAGTTATATATGTATACATATATACATACACACACATACAGTATATAGAGTTATATATGGGGGTATATAGAGTTAACCTATAATTATAAATAGTAATATATAAGTATATATATTACATTATATGTAGTTATAATGCATAGAGCTATTTTTATATATACAATTCATGTATATAACATAAATATTTGTACATAAAAGTTTTGTATATGTAACATTTTATTTAAACTGGATGCCATAAAACCAATTATGTAATGAAAGGGAAATATCTTAAACCCTTGGGTTCATGGGATCTAGTTTAAGCCTAAACTATAATGTATCAAAGAATGTGAGACATGCTGAGATTGGTAAATGTTGATAATTCTTAAAGTACGAGATAAAACGTGTGTTCATTATACTGTTTCTCATACTTGTGTATGTTTGAAATTTTCTACCACTGAGAAACAAGAGCATGCTGTAGTGCACCAGGTCAAACTTCAGAGGCAAGCAAGTTCCATGGAGTTTGAAAATGTGAAATTATCAAAAGGATACTAAACTGTGTTTGCTTTTACCATGTCCTGTTCTTTGACACCCCCCCTTTTTTTTGTGAGTGTGTGTTCTGCATGTCATTTAGGCAAAGTAGCCATATCAAGAGATTTTTTACAAAAACACTACAACTCTGGGCATTGGAATGAAATGATGGGGAAGAAACATTGAATGCATTAAAATGGGGCAAAGCGAGGATAAACTCCAACTCACCCTATCTTCTATATATATGAAACCCTAACATGCAAATAGTCCAAACGGCGGAACACCTGAACAACTAGTTGCTATGATGTGTGCTGACCACCAGGGTCATGCACAGAACATGGCTTGCATCGGCAGCAGGTGGCGGAGTGTGAACATGGTAGGCATTGGCTGTGGTAGGATGGTGGAGCAGGTGAGTGGGGGCTCCAGACAACACAGGGCACCAATCACTCTTGCATGCCGCTGTCCTGCCCAATGCTGACACCTGCTGCCAGCACTGGAGCCATCACTTATACCCATTGCTTGTGCCTGGTGCTGGCCCTGATCTCTCGGCTCTGGCAGCGGGTGCAAGGGGTGGCTGCTGGTCCCTATTGCCCCTCAGGGATTCTCCACCTTCCCCTGCTTCTGAGGGATGATGGGGACCAGCAGCTGTCTCTTGCACCATAAGGGCCCAGGATGTTGAGCACCATAAGGACCCTCCTGGGCTCCTCACTTGTACATCACTGACTATCAATGACATGCACATTTTGTTTTCCTTTATGCAGGAAGCCATCAGTTCTGACATGGCTGTCACACTTTTTAAAGTCAATTTTTTTTCCACTCCAAAGTCTTTCTTGTCTCAATAGTTTCTCAGTAGTATGACTTTGAGCTACCTGAGGACCAGAGTCACTCCCTTCCCATGAGGCTATGGGACACAGGTAACAGCAGCAGGGTCCAGAAAAGCATGAGGGTCTGGTGGCCAAATAAACCTGTCTGTGAATCCCAGTGTCATCTGGTACGGTCATTGGAAACAGTATATATATATAAAATCCCTTATAATAAAACCCTAACATGCAAATCAACCAAACTCTAGAACCACTGGTCACTATGACATGCACTGACCACCAGGGGGCAGACACTCAACACAGGAGCTTCCCTGGGCTCATGGCTGGCAAGTGAAAGGGTGGTGGTGGGAACCTCTTTTGCCTTCACTGCAGGTGGGTGGTATGGAGCGAGGGTTCCCGAACTTTGAGAGGGATGTCCAACTGCCAGCTTAGGCCTGCTCCCCCTGGGCCTAAGCCAGCAGGTGGACATTCCCTGAGGGGTCTCAGATTGTGAGAGGGCACAGACCAGGCTGAGGGAACCCTCCGGCCCCCTCTAACCAGTGTACAAAATTCCATGCACTGGACCTCTAGTTTATTATGAGGGACTGGCTCACATGAGAAGTCCCAGCAGAGTTGACAGTGTAAATTTTGGTCTGAGTCCAAAGGCAGTAGACAGGTGTCCCAGCACAAGGCTGGCAGGCAGAGGGAGTGAATGTTTTTCTGCTGGGATTCTTGTCCCAGCCTTACAAAAGTTTCAGCAATCTGGAGAATGGGGCTGATGTGTAGAATCAAGAAGGAGTCCAAGGATGAAAGATAATTTTGAAAGACATTGGGGATCAGAGGATCTTCAGCTAAAGGAACTGAAAGACTACTCCTTGTCTAAGGATCCCATTCTATTTATTAACACAAGTTGTCCTAAGGCAAGGTGGAGATAATATACTTCAAAGGACAAGGTTTCAAAGGGTAGGTTTACAGAAGCATTGTCAGTTTGGGGGAATAGCCTACAGCTTGTCCAGGTGTTTGGCCAAAAGGAGGCAATAGAATGCCCTGAGCTGTCTGACAGCAGACAATCCTATTAAGGTTTGGGGGAACTGCCATTTAGCCATTTCCAACAGGTAAACTACATATGTAGCTCAGCCATTGTTGAGTCCACCAAGCTTCACCAACCTTTTGATGAAACTCTTGTAATTATTACATGCTGGAGTTGGTTCCGGCACTTTTTTACTCTGCCTTTTTGTTCCATTCAGTCCCTCTCAGGATTGGATGAGGACCAACCATACTGGGAGGTAGTCTGCTAACTCAGTCTGGATTTATGTGTTAATCTCATGCAGAAACACTCTCACAGACACACCAGAATAATGTTTGACACATATCTGGGCCCAAAACCAGAAGGAGTTTGACTAAGTTAACCATCACACCTGGTCTAGTTCTGGATGCCCTGTACTCAGGTATAATGTCTACTCTCCGATGCCATCGCATTGTTATATTCTTATCTGTTTCCCAGCACTCTGATTCCTCCTCATTGTCTGCTTGCTGACACCCCACACAGATCCATCTGTACCTCTTTCTGCTCCTCCTCACCCCTGTCACTCCTAACTTAGGAGTTCCTCTGGTACTTAGGATGTGTTCAATGAACATGCATTGAATGCATGTACTATTCTATTAACCTTCTACTTGAATGCTTGCTAGCATCGAAACAGTGTAATTATTTTAGCTTGATTGCTTGCATGAAATCAACATTTACTCCTGGCCAATTATGGCTGAATATATGTGTAAGAGCCCTCACCATTCTGGTTTCATTAACTTTCCCTGGGGATTTATACACTAAAGGCACTCAATCTGTGGTTTAGATTCTTTATGCTGATTAAAACCGGGCTCCCTTATTGGAATTCTGTTTAGCTCACCACCAGGGAAAAGGGCATTCAATTTGCTCTTTCCAATTAGAAAGCAGCATCGGGAAGGCTCCGAGGCTTTGGCATAAAGCGGCCCGGTTAGAAGGCTCACACTGGGCTGCAGCCTTCGCTCTGTCTGAGTTGTTGACTTCTGCAGACAGTGCCTGGAAAACCGTGTGGCACAAGATTCGATCTAACAATTGCTGGATGAGTCAATGTTAATAAATCCAAAAATTATTTTAGTCACTAGGTTTCTCACTGAGTAGGTAACAGTGATTATATTTACTTCACAAAGGTTTTTGAAACTAAATGAGTTAATAGTGTCAACTTGAGTACGGAGTCAATGCTGACAGTGTCTTGTTTTTTTTATTGACAGAGCATCAGACTATCTGTGGATGTGCTTATCAGTGCAAAATATTTACTCAATCCTGCAACTCATTCCATCCCTCTCCCCTTTCATGTGCACTTACTATGTGACAGGCACTCTGCGAAGAGCTCAACAGGCATCATGCCATTTCATTTTAACAAGGTCCGACTCTTTGCTATTGACAAGGAAAATCCTGTCCCGAACAGATTCAATCACTTGCCCAAGTTCACACAGCTCTGTGGTGGCAAAGCCTTATCTGATGTGAAGATTCAATGGTCCGTTCAACTTTCAAACCCCTGCCATAAAGCCAGTGTCCATTAAAGTTCATTGGTCCTGCCTTGTCCTACTGGATAGGCACTTTACTCCTCTATGTGCTTTTGGGTCTGTGCAAACACAGAGGGTGTGATGTTTAGGGGTGCAGGGCAGGGATAACAGTCACTCCCTATTCTGTTACCTCTGTCTTTTCCTCACTGTGATTACTGTCCTATCCTGCCTTCGCATCTTTGGGAATATTTTCTTTCTCTCTATAATAAAAACAACAACAAACATCCTGACTGGATTCTGATTTTTCTTTTAGTTACATCCTTTCGGCTTGCATTGGATGCAAACTTCTTAGAAAATATGGTTGGATTTTCTCCCATGTCCTTTCAAGTTCTACAATTTAAACGTTGTTAAAATAACTGTAATAAAATATGTCGTTGTGTTAGAAACAATCAATTTAATAGCATCTACAATATTATAAATTAACTGAATGATACAGGTTGATTTTATTGTTTTTAAGCAGATTCTTTATATATTCAAATAAGCATTTACAATCAACTGTACTACTTTTTATCCTTGGAGAATCTAAGTTTTTCTCTGAAATTAGTAGGGGCCATCTTTCAATATTGCAAACAGCCTATTTATAGTGAGTTTCCTTTTTTACTCAGGATTTAATAAATTGATTTTTTCCCCTGTTAATCCTCACCGGAGGATATTTTTTCCATTGATTTTTAGAGAGAGTAGAAGGGAGGAAGAAGGAGGGAGAGAAAAACATGGATTCGAGGGAACATATCAATCAGTTGCCTCCCACACTGGCCACTACAAGGGTGGGGGACTTGCAACCCTTTGGTTCTGAGACCGACGCTGTAACCATTGAATACAACAGGAAGGGTGTAAATTGATTTTTATAACAAATTTGTTCAGTTATTATAAGAAGATATCCTTAATGATAAATGTTTATAACTAAAAAAAATTAAACATATGAGTGTTCAGTTATTTTTGTTCTTAATTACTATACAGACAGATATGCATACACACATTTTGGTTTTACCTTTTTCAACCCATATAAAATTTAATAGTTTGACTAACATGATGAAAATTATTCTATTTATAATTACTTAAATTTTTGGAAGAACTCTGAACACTTGGTTTCTACAAGTGGATATTAACATTTAAAGATTCAGCGTTGTCAGGGAGTTCAGCAAAGCATTCTATTATGTTTTAATCTCAAGAGTTGTACTTATTTAAATGTCACTGTTTTGCAAAGACTTTTAAAAAGTCTCTCTCTTCTTTGTCTCTTTATCTTCATTTGCGAGTGCTTACATAATATATCCAGTAATTGTATTTTTTAGAAGTGTAGCTATTTTTAACAGATGCAGTTATTAATTTTATTGCTCCATATTAACATTTGAGATTAATGCGTTTGCCCAAACGCTTGGCAGGTTAACATCTCTTTGTTCAGCTGCATGGTTTTGTTCTAAGCACTGGCGATGTCTGCCATTGACAAACTGAGCTAATATCAAATTAATTTACTTTCCAGTTTTTTTTTGTGACATTCAAATTTTGGAAAAATGTACATGCATATCAATGGGATGATAAAGGTAGAAACTGAGGCTTCCATTAAAGAGTCACTCAGCATATTTATTTTGAAGCCTACCAGATAAGAAAATGCAAGCCATTCTTCTATGTTGTTAAAAAATATCATTTATTGCTATTTTGAAACTCTTTACTGTGTTTATTACAATTCTTTAATTCTTACCATAAAAAAATCAACTTAATTAAGTTGTTGACAGTTAAAATTAAATTCCACTTTAATATATTTTTAACCTAGGAACCCTAAGAGTTGGTAAGTGTTTAATTAATTCAGTGGCATAAGGGTTAACAGTCTGATATATATCCAGGTCACCTAAGTCTTACCATTGTCAGATGGTTGCTAGGCAACAGATATCAGGTTTGGCTGCTGCAAGTTTCCAGGCACAGCTTATGGTGTGAAGAGAAAAACAAATTACACAACACCTGCATTTGTGTTGTTATGCTTTCTGGAAGTGAAGTGGTATTTGGAGGGAAAAAAGCCTTGACATTTCTTATGCCCATCGTCTTTCTTCTAAATGTCAGAACTATATCATTTGATAGTTAAGTGATAAGGGACAATAAATTAAAATGACAGATGGCATTTTCTTTCTTATGTGGTTTTAGAGATGGGCCTTTAGCCTAATTCTGCTTTTCTATCTTGTCATCAATTTAATTAATTTTCTAAATTTGTTATGATTGAAAAGAAACAGCAGATCAGAATTAAGGAAATATTAATTTAAAATATACACATTTCCATGCTACTATGGACAATAAATGAAAGTGAGTTATATATGATTTTAGCACAACACCAAAATGTCACCAATGATGAAACTGATGTTGAGAAATCTAGAATTTTAAATTGTATTTTAGAAATCTAGAATTTTTAAAACTCTGTCTTTGCAAATGACTGAAATGTACTGTTATTATATATAACTTGTTTTTTTTAAAGTATATTTTATTGATTTTTTTACAGAGAGGAAGAGAGAGGGATAGAGAGTTAGAAACATAGATGAGAGAGAATCATCGATCACACCCCCTACTGGGGATGTGCCCACAACCAAGGTACATGCCCTTGACCAGAATCGAACCTAGGACCTTCCAGTCCACAGGCTGATGCTCTATCTGCTGAGCGAAACTGATTTTGGCCATAACTTTTTAAAAAATTTTATATAATATATATCAGTGGAACATTAAATATGGTAAGAAATATAAAATGTGTAGCATGATGCCTAATATAAATGCCAATGATGTCATTTTCCCCTTTCTACTCCCTTTAAAAGAGAAGGTGAAAAATTTTATGTTTATCAAAGATGGTTTAAGGCCAACAGAACTAAGAGAAAACAATCAAAATAATCTATTAGACGACTAGCAAACAAAAATAGATTGTGTGATCATTAGTTTCCAAACATGATACTTATTAAAACATAAATTTCAGAGATCTGACTTTTACTCCTTAAATGAGTTATGGCAAAAATTAAGAAATTTATTTTTGATTCGCCTCATTTTTTTGTTCAGAAAATGTTATTCAAAATTTAGCAAAAACCAATACCTTTTTTGTGTATAATTGGATATAGTCTTTGACAAATTAAGAGATTTTCTACTGAATTTTCAGTTTTTGGTAAAACATAGGAGACATATATTCAAATTCAACATTTTTACAAAAGAGAGCTTCGTCAAATTTTTATATAGGATGATGATTCTGGTGCATCTCTGATTTCTAGTGTGATTAGTGGAACTTAGGAGAATGCAATTAAAATAAAGTGTATTGGGTAGATGAATCTGGTTGATGTATACAGTGATAATGTTAATGATTTAACAAGTCAACTAAAAATACTATATTTGTTTTCTAATTCAAACCAAACTTTGTTTATATACCCGAATTCTGTATTCAGTTCACATAGCAGACATCTGCTTAGTTATAGATATAAGAAAACTGAGACCAAAGAATATATTTTTTTCCTGTATAAAGTAATAGTTCGAGAACCCACAGGAAATGTTGGTGACAACGTATAACAAAAACAAAAATAAAATGAAAATGAAAGTATTTTAAATTATAAAGCATTAAGCTATTTATAAATACATCTAACAGAAAGAGAAATACAGCAGCTTTAACATTACGTAGCCTGTTCAAGTGAAACATGCCTAACATTTTCTAAAATAAAGAATATACTACAATAAATATGGTTAGCAGGTTTTAGAAATGTTTCAACATGTTATGAAATGAACACATTGGGAAAATCAAGGTTGTTACATTTGAGAACTAGATTGCTCAAAGGCAATGCTGCTTTCAAAGTCATGTCTCTTCCAGCTGTTACGTTCAATCTCCTTTTCCTTCTTGACACCCAGAAACAGAGGCCTATCTGGATACAAGAGATTTATTTGAGAGACAGGAAAAACATTTAAAGAATTAGTAGAGATGCTTGGTGCTTTCATACGAGTTTCTGCAGATATTTGGGGACTCATTGTGGTTAATTATGTTTGCTCATTTCTTCTAGATGTCTTCCATGTTGAGGAGCATGTGAGATCCCTGGAACCAGCCACACAGAAGAGGATCAAGCTGTGAGCCCCACCTCCCTGAAATCACTGAGGAAAGTTATCTGTGCCCAAGTAACGAGACATTGGTTAGTGTTGGAAATGCTTCTAGTCTTACTTCCTTCCCATGTCATTTCTTTGTTAAATTATCTGTATAGAATTTCATGGACATTCTAAGAAATGTTGGGGGTAGACTTTAAAGTAAATTTTTTTAAGTCAACCACATCATGGTACTTACTTCAGTTACTTCATAAAGCACATTCTGATAGAGCCATAATAGGACCTTCTTTTGAAGACATACTTTATTTCCTCTCACCTATGGATGTAATGTGGCAGACCCTGACAGCGCTCCCCTACGGAGTAGTAAACAGACCCAATAACAGGGAAAAGATTCCAGATTTCTGAACTTGACTTGGAATTTTTGGGTGTGAATCCTGGAATTACTGGGAGATACTGGTCCCAACAAGTGCCCTGCTCAGCTATAAATAGGAGACTAGAAAAAAATATAAAGAAGGTGGAAGAAAACGAAGAGAAACTTTATGATGCCATTGGTTTGACTTATATTGTACTTGAACTTAGTTTGATGACATTGTACTTGCATAGAATATAAAGTATGAAATAAGATCATCTATTGTATGTTTAAGAAGCCTTTAGGAGACCAAGCCAGGAGAAGGAAAGAAATGGAGGGGAAGGAGGCCATCATGTCTATTAAATGCCCTCTTCTTGACAGACGCCATTGTAAGTGCCTGTTACCCACTGACATTTATAACCCAGCCAGGCAGAGAGTGTGTCCTCCCACTGACAGAGAAGAAAGAAAGAGACTTCGAGGACTTGTATAACTTGGTGGCCATCAGAGAGGGTGCTGCATCTCGAGCAGATAGCATGCTAGCCCTGTTTGTGCCCAGTGGTTGCTGAACCTGAACTTCACAGAGACAGCAACACTTGTAGCAAAATACCCATCATTCCGTTCCTTTCCTGGCTTCCTAATTGGTGCTGGAAAAAGATCCCTCAGAGACGCAGGCTCACCTTTAGAAAATGAGCTATGGGGGGGTTGTTTTGACAATTTGTTGAATGGCGGTTGTCTTAGCTTGCTTTATTCCTTAAGTGTTATATAAGACAAATGCTTCAGTGAAGACATATAGATAACAGCCTGCGTGTGTTCATTTTACTAAAAAGACTGGTGTTAGGAAAACACATAAATGGTGGTCATTTAGGGAAGTGGTTTGTAAACCTAATTTTGAATATGACTCAGTAAAAATATATATACTTTCTTTTATCACAACTCCTGCCCATACACACATACACATACATTTGTAAAAAAAAAAAAAGTACTTTGCTTTAGCTGCATGTAATGCATTATATATCTCATCTCATCTCAATTCATACCTGGCGTAACATTCTAGAACTTAAAAAAAAATACTGCTTAGAGACACACTGTACTGATTTCATAACATGCTGTGGGCCATGATTTATAGTTTGGAAATTCCTGATTGAAAGGTCTCAGGTACAGCTTCCTGGAGAATATAAACTTTAAGCTATACATTTAGACTACAAGGAGCAGGTAGTCAGGCAAAAAGCAGGAGACGGGAGGCATGAGTGGGTGGGTTTGTTCTGGGCAGAGGAACAGGTTGGAGGCCCAGAATCCCAAAGGAGCTTGGTGAGCCTGGGAGCTGGGATTCATGCAATCATGGGTTTTGTTGAGGATGCTGTTGGGGGAGGGCATGGTACTGACTCCCGTCCTATTGGCTCCTGAGGAGGGCAATCTGAGGCAAGTGGAGAAGTCTGCGGAGGGCAGAGCACCTGTCAGTGCAGGTAGGAGGGGCGGCAGGGTCTGGGTGAGCAGCATCTGACTTAGCCTCAGTCAGCACAGGCTGGAGGAAGTAGATGAGATTAAGGCACATTTCGGAAATACAAAGGAGAGGATTTGGTGATGGGCTGATTCTGTGGAGGGCCTGAAGGAGAATGATGAGTTAAAGACAATAGTTATAATGCTTGCTAACATCTTAGAATAGTGACTGTGTTACAGACACTTCTCTAAGCACCCTCTCTGTTAAATTCGGCTTTCAAACATTTTTCTGAATGCAGCCCACATTAAGAAATCTATTTTGTGTTGTACATGCACACATATTTATGAAACTGCCCCTCTCTGATTTTTGGCTTAACAATTGGGTAAAGGCTGGTGCTATAAAGGAAATAAACAATAGGGAGAAGTTGTTTTGGAGGGAAATGGAGGGCGATGAGTTTGATATTGGATGTCATGAACTCTCACTGTCTCTGTGGATCTGAGCTTAGAAGGATTAATTGGGCTATCGATAAAGCATTTGGAAGTGATCAATGCATAGATAAAATTTTAAGCCCATGAACTGAGTGAGATCATCTGGACAGAAAAATATAGTGAAAAGAAATTGAGGTTTTGTTTGGAGCCTTGCTCAGATAAAATATTCATAGTCCAACTGAAGAAGAACATGAGGAAGGAGCATGAGAGAAGTTGTCTAAGACAGGAGAAAATCGGGAGGGAAGGTGGTCACGGAATTGAGGTTTGTCTATAAAATGGTGAATATATAAAGAATGAGTAATAAACTATCAAATACCTGTGCAACATCAAGTGAAGTGATACTAAACAGTTTCTTCTGGACTCAGATACATGCTTATCCGGTGACCTGGGTGAGATGTGGTCTCTGCAGTGGGATGTGTGAGGATTGGAAAGGTGTGCCCTAAACAAATTGTAGTTAATCTATGATGAGGTAAAACTCACCAGCTAACATGTTCTTAAGACAGTGTTCTCATTTAGGGTTAGTTAAAGGCCTAGCCAAAATTACAGCTTGTCCCACTAAGTTGGAGGTTGGAACTCTGTCAAATGTGAAGCATTAACTCTTCCCTGCTGGTGAGGACATGCAAGTGAGAAAAACCCAGCACAGGGAAGACAGCAGTTGAGGGGGACCATCCTGGATGGCAGTGTCCAGATTAAGCCCGAAGGGGCTGTTAGACGAGGTGCAATGGTGTCTTGGAGATAAGGTGAGAATACTTTGTCTGTGTGGTTTGGGCCATCAACGTTGACTTGAGTCATCTAAGACAAGCCTGCGAGTTGGCATGGAGATTGAGGCCGTGATCCAAAGCCTTTAGCGAAGCGAGTGTTCCTGATGGCAGCGACAAATGTTTTTAATGTTGTTCTCACAGAGACTCTGACCGCCAAGGCATTGAAGGGGGATTACAGTCCATGTGCCTTTTAGAGGGAATTTACCTGGAGGATGACCAAACAGGAACAATGTTGGATTTCTTATGCCAAAACTTTCTAAAGGAGGTACGATTTCTGATGCATTCTGGAAGTTTCGTCTTCAGCCTCTGAATGTTACTGTGTGTGCCACGGAGTGAATGTCTTCTTCACTTCTAAACAAGAAGGTCGGGAAAAGCTCAGGTGAGCAGTGGGTAAAGGACCGACACGCCCCTCCCTGTGGCCCTCGGCCCCTCGGCCCCTCAGTGTATGATCTGGTACCACGACTGGGAGTCACCACTGTTACTGCCAATAGCATGTCTGCTCTTTGTTGACATTTTACAGGATATGGAAGTGAGTTATGAACAGCAGTCACTGTTATTTTCTTGTATTTTGATCAAAAAGACCAATTGAAATACCCGTGGACCAATGGAACTTGCCAGAAGCGGTTTGCAGCTATCTGGCCTTGCTGACTGGGATGTGAAATGCAGGAAAGAACAGTGGGATATTGTCAGGGACTAAAGAGGACCCAAGCCTCTTCCAGGATAAATGCCAACTGGGTGTGGCTTTGAAGTTTACTGTTTAATTGTGGTTAACTAGTTAAGCACTTGATTTAATTAGTAGTTGCTGCAATTAGAGGAGAATTTGATGGGTATTTTTAAATGTCTAAGGCTTCATTTAGTGGGCAGATTGTGCCTACTATAAAATTCATTTGCATGTATGTAAGCAGATTTCTTCAATTGCTTTTTCATGAAGAGTTCTGGAATTGACACTTTGAATAAAGTTCCATATTATGCAAAGCAATGTCTTTAAAAAAAAAAAATACCCAAACCAACCTGTTCTGATGAATTCCCAGAGCTCTCATGTGGTCTCTTTATTTACAGTCATCAGAATTTATGCTCTTCTCAGAAATTATATCCTATTACACGGTTTACATTTTTAATGCTAGAGGTGCTACCTAATTACACTACAATTAAATGCAATTTATCAAATAGAAATAAAGACAAAACCAGTAATCAGAGCCTCATCCTCCATCCACAGACGCTCAGTGGAGGTGCGTCTCGTAATCAGTTTACCAGTGTTTACCCTGGAACAAGCAGCTCGAAATTGCCATCACTCCCTTTTCATCTGGGCGCAGCTGCTTGATGGGAGCGTCACCTCCTCCCGGATCCGATCTGCTGTTGTCTCCCCAGCGGAGAAGGCGGAGGCCCCGAGGAGGGCGAGCTGAGGAAGTGGTTTATTGTGGAAGAAGTATCAGCATTTCTTTTCTTTTCTTTTTTTTTTGGGGGGGGGGCATCAGTGTTGTTAGAAAAAAGGCGAGCCCCCCAAATCAGGGGTCCTGGTAAAATACAAAACACTCGGAGCCAGGCAGCCAGGCAAACATACTTCTACATGGAAGGGTGCGCGCACATGGTCTGGAAGCAGGAGCACACCGAGCAGACTGGCTGCTTCTGGTGCACGTGACCTGAACCTCTGGTGCACTTGGCCTGTCCTTTGCTCTTGATTGGAGCTCAGGGGCACAGTCTTTCGAGATTGGCTAATTCAAAGGGAGGGGTTGGCTTTTGCTGTTCAAGATGGCAGCCCCCAGGGGCTGCCAAGTCACGTGGTCTGAAATGGTGGCTGGATAAACTGTTCTTTGACAGAAAAGATGACTTGTTTATTCTCACAATTCCCCTCTTTTATTTATTTAAACTCTTTTCTTCAAACTTGGCTGACATCCATTGACTTTCTTGCTCTGCAGTGTCGAGGAGGAGACTAATTTGCTGTTTGGTCAATGAGGCTTCAATTAATCCTTGGGTAAGACATGGGATGATGTGACATCCAAACACTGTAGCTCCTAAACCAAGGGGTGAAGTGGACACCATTGCTCTAGTGCATCAGAGAAAGGACCGCGATCCCAGGCTCCAGCTCACTCGTCACTAAAACTGCCAGTGCCTTAGGCTCAGTGATGGTCCGTCTGCTGTGTTGTCAGGGGTGAATGCACAGCACTGGCCCCAACATTACACATCTTCCTCCTTCTTCTGCCTGTTCTCCCAGGGCACCCTGCTGCTGGCATCTAGCTGCTCACTATCCCTTTAGCTGAATCTTGAGCCTGGTTAACAAGCCTTTGCTGGCTCTAGAAAATAAAACGAATCCACCACATTCTTGTTCACAGTGGGCCACCAATACAGGACTCAAACCCTGCAGCAATTTGATTTCTAGCCTTAAACTCCTTGTCACTCCTGCTAGAACCCCAATGTGTGTATATGGGGATCAAAGGAAGCCCCTCGACTCTCTTTCCTCTTCCTAGTCTGTCTGTCCATTGAAAAAGGTTTATGGTGTGCCAATGTGAAAGGGATAGCCAATTGTATCAGAGCACAAGATCCGCTCTATCTGATGGGCAAAGCCCAAGTCAGGCTCCCCATGACACACCAGACACCAGCACGGGGTACCAACAGTGCAGCACGATGGGTTGCTGAGGATACTTGGCCACTTACGCACCTGGATGCATTCCTCATAAACTCCGAGCACTGTCCCCTCCTTGAGAGGCAGGAGTTAGAGTTAACTTCGGAGGATGGGCCGGATTGTTGTCCTCTCTCTTTACCCTGGTTGAATGGGAACAACAGGGCGATTTCCTCAGGCGATTTCCTCCTGGCACAAGGCAAGCACACATTCCATCCCGTTACTGTCCAACTGAATGGAAATGGGACCATTTGGGCCTCTAGCCTTCCTGCCTCGCAAGCGTAACAGTTGCTTTTACTCAGGGGCATTCAAGATACTTGACCCATCCCACCCAGGCATTTCCCTCATATCCTACTTCTATTTGCGTGGAGCTGGCAGTGGCTTCAGTGTCTGGCACACGGCATTTCTAAATCCCCAGGGAAATCGGAAAGGGGCTGCTGCAAGCTCCTTGCACTTTTTCTGGGGAAAAGTGCTAACACCAAAACGCAGATATGGAAAATAATTCTTAAAGGGAAAGAGGTTAACCTACATGTGGAAAGAGACCCCTGAGCAAAACACCACTTTTAAACCCCTTGTGGAAATGACATCTTTCCACAGAAGTCGCTCTCCCACCTTTCCACAATTCAGGGCCTGGCTGTGGGAGGAAGGCAGGTGGTGCTGCGGGGCCAAGCTGGGAGCAGCTGCGTTTGATGTTGGTGATAGAACCTCACAGCCAGGTCGCCAGCCCAGAGTCAGAGAAAGCCAGGAGCAGGGTGGAAGGTCCCTGCAAGCCTCCCTGAACTTCTGTGTGGGCCTCACTTGTGGGCAGAGCACCCACTGCACCAAACTCAGCGGGGGCATGGGGGTGAGGCGGGGTTGGGACCGCATGCCCTGCTGGGGTCCCTGTCTCCAGCTCCTGAGTGGAGCCAGGGGCTGACCCAGTGATGCCCTCACACCGGCCGTCCAGGGAACAGTGCCCTCCGAGCAGCTTTGCGGCTGGGAAAGTACAGGTTTGTGTAAATTGCTGGCTCAGCCCTGATGGGATATGATTACAAGATGAGAACTTTCATTTCATTTCTTTTGTATTCTGCAGCCAGGCCAAGGAGGCAGTGAGAGCTACCTAATGGCATCTGTTCTCCAGGTCGGAGTGAGTGTGGAACAGCCTGTGTGCTGGATTTCAGCCTGGGTCTGGCTCATATTTCACGCGTCGTTGTGTTTTTTTTTTGCTGCTGTTGTCCATTTTACCGTCTCTGCTGTGGCCCTTCTGCTTGGAGCTCTTTATAAATAAAGGCACTTAGAAATGTATGTATGTACATATTTATTTTTAAATATATTTTTTATTGATTTCAGAGAGAGGAAAGGAGAGGGGGAGAGAAATTGAAACATCAACAATGAGAGAGAATCATTAGTGGGCTGCCTCCTGCACACCCGCTCTTGGGGATTGAGCCCGCAACCCAGGCATGTGCCCCTGACCAGAATCAAACCCAGGACCCTTCAAACACAGGCCAACACTCCATCCGTTGAGCCAAATCATCTAGGGCAGAAATTAATTTTTTTGAGTGGATGGAAAAACCCTTTGTCCCAATGCTCAGCTGTCTGTAACTAAACTTGCTTCATCGGCCTTCTCATTCTGGTTACTTCTCTCCTGTGGACTCAGCTTTGGACATAGGCCCTCTCCTGGGTCCTTTCTGATTATTACTCATCTTGAAAAGACATGAGATCTCCCTAGATAAAGAATTTGCAGGCAGGTGTGTCTGTGCACGCATGTGTGCTTTTGCTTCCGGCTACATAGGGAACCTCTCGTTCCTGGTCACGCCCCCTGTTTTCTAAGTTTCTTTCTTTCTTTTTTTGTTTTTTTTTTTTTAATATATTTTTATAATAATATAAAATATATTAAAAGGGAGAGAGATAGAGAGTTAGAAACATCAATGAAAGAGAGTCATCGATCAGCTGCCTCTTGCACACCCCCCACTGGGGATATGCCCGCAACCAAGGTACATGCCCTTGACCGGAATCGAACCCGGGACCCTTCAGTCCCCAAGCCGACGCTCTATCCATTGAGCCAAACCGGTCCCGGCTCTTCTAAGTTTCTTAATGGTGATTGTGAAGTGTGTCCTGCAATCATGAAAAGCCACAAGGTTCAGTCACACTGGCACATTGGTTTAGAAAGGGGAGGGGTCTGTGGGAAGCTCGCCTGGCCCAGGTGAGTGCCCAGGCGTTCCCAGCTGATGGCATTAGCTGAGATGGCAAAAAACAGCCATCCAGTGATGTGAGGTCATTAGGAGGCAGGAGTTTGTCAGCTCTATTACAGACTTATATGAGCACTGTGGTGTATGTGGGCTGTGGCTTACCTACATGTCATATGTGGCCATGACTATACATTGTTATTTTTATGGTAAAATGTCAGTTATTACTCTGAGAGTATAATGTAGAGGTCAGAGCAAAGAGCAGATTGGAGTGTGGCTGAGAGGAGAATGGGCACAGCAGAGAGAGACAGTGAGTATCCTCTACTTTGCATTTTGTTCAGAAAGGAACTGAAGAATGGATCTTAGTTGGAGAAGAATGTGTGGGCAGGACAGGTTTTGTTTTCACTTATTTCACTAGGACTCAAGAACTTACCTCTTTGCAGGTTGGTGCCAGTGATTAAGAACACAAACTTAAAAAGACTTCATTCTAAAACCAGCTTTACCATTTAGTAGCTGTCTTTCCTTTAACCAATACTTAACCACAGTTGCCTCAAGGGTACATCAGTGGAAACTAGTAATTGAGATAACATTGACTTGACATTAAGCATAGAGCAAATCCCATGCTAAGGACTTTATGAACAGTTATTATTTTCCTTACATAACAGTCATAACCAGATGCTGACAGTGACCAAAGCCACGGGTTATTTGTTTTATATTGTTGGTATGATCATTATCTTACTACATATCAACTGGCCCTGGCCCGTGTGGCTCAGTTGGCTGGCTGTTGTCTATGCACCAAAAAGTTGCCAGTTTGATTCCTGGTCATGGCACATGATCAGGTTGCCGGCTCAGACCACAATGGGATTGCATGTGGAAGGCAGACAATCAATACTTCTCTCTCATCTCTCTCTCTCTTTCTCTCTCTCTCTTTCCTTTTCCCTCTTTCTTCTCACCCTTTCCCTCTCTCTCCCCTTCCCTCCCCTGCTTACCCCCCTCTCTCTCACCCTTTCCTTCTCTTTATCCTTCTCCCTCTCCCTTTCTTTCTCTCTTAAGTAAAAAAAAAAAAAAAAAAAAAATATATATATATATATATATATATATATATATATATATATATATAATTTGAAAAAATATACATCGATTGAAGCCTAGGGTGTATTGGCAGTGAGAATAGAAATAAATAATGGGAAAAGCTTTTTCTATACACATAAAAATAAAACTAGTTGTTGCAAATAACATGTATGTAGTATTTTTATGTTAAGATGAGGATAAGATTTTTCTTTGACGAAATATTTCCCATTTTATAATGACCAATAAAATGTTTTATTAACAGAAATTATTTCAATCAGATATTCTGAGGTTTTATGTTTCTTTTTTTGGGTAAATATATTTCTTATTTATGTAGTTTGTTTAAAGGAAACACTGCTGAACATTATATAAAACTGAAATATAAAAGTAGCTTTCAACTCACATAATTCTGCTTTAGTATACATATATATATATTCTAATATATAAATATATTCTAAATGTATTATATATTTTAAGTATATAGTATATAATGTTAATTAATATTATTATAATGACCTCATATTATGTATATAATATATGTATATATCCTGAGCAGAGGCTGTTAGTCTTCATATCTCTGGTTCCTAATTCTGACAAAAATTACTTGTACTTAACGGGATGCTGGAGGGTTATTGGCTTCAGGGGTAGAAGAGCTTTGCTTGACTTGTCGTTAGGTGCTTGGGACAACTCTGAGATTTTTACATGAAATAAAAGACCAGAAATGCAAACTAACGTGTTCTGATTATTAAGAAAGAGGCGCACAACCAATTGCCTGTTCCTCCTTTGCTTTTATTTTCTCCATTCAAGATCCGCTAGTTATTTTCTCAGCTTCCTGGAGCTCTGACTCCACTGAGACCCAGGGCCACACTGGTGGCGTGGAATCATTTTGTGGATAACGCTGACTTACAAAGGTTCAGTTTGCATATGGAAAGCATGAATATTTTTACATAATTTATCCATTGCTACAAATGGAATATTACATGAATTTATAAACTGGAAACCTTACACTTTTCTTATCTTTTTCTCTTTGACATTTGTCAATATTCTGGTAACATTTTCTTTCTTTTTTTAATTTTAATTTTAATTTTTTATTAAATTTTTTATTTTTATTTTATTGATTTTTTTTTTTTACAGAGAGGAAGGGAGAGGGGTGTAGAGTTAGAAACACCTCCTATACTAGGGATGAGCCTGTAACGAAGGTACATGCCCTTGACGGGAATGGAACCTGGGACCCTTCAGTTGACAGGCTGATGCTCTATCCACTGAGCCAAACTGGTTAGGACCTGACAACATTTTCTATAGGACTTTTTTTGAACTCCCAATTTTGATTCTTTTATGAATTCTTTATTGTCTTTTATTACCTTTTGTTATCTATATCTTTTCATGTGCTTTATCTCATTCTCTGTACCCTTTCTTTGGAGGGAAATCCACAAAAATCATTTAGCTACAAACACTGCAAAACACTAGTGATGACTACATCTGGGTATCCTGTCTGCACTAGTTTCTATTCGTATGTCTGTCTCTGCATACCATCTCTCCCCTTCCCCAGTTATTCCACTAGACCAGTGGTCGGTAAACTGTGGCTCTCGAGCTACATGTGGCTCTTTGGCCCTTTGAGTGTGGCTCTTCCACAAAATACCTGGGCGAGTCTATTTTGAAGAAGTGGCATTAGAAGAAGTTTAAGTTTAAAAAATTTGGCTCTCCAAAGAAATTTCAATTGTTGTACTGCTGATATTTGGCTCTTTTGACTAATGAGTTTGCTGACCGCTGTCCTAGACAGTGTGCCTGAATGCTCCGGAGACCTCTAGAACTCACTATGTGATACAGTAGGTTTCATTACAGTATAGCTTTCTTCATGCAAAACACTCCCCATAACACGCATTACCGTCATCCACCCCTAACTCTGCTACTTTCCTGTTGATAGCAGTAGCAACTGACCTGCTTCATGAATTGTCTTAATCCTTTTTATTCTTTAAACATTTTTTAAAATTTCAAAACTATCTTAACTTGCTTTCTTCAAATTTAATTTATTCTCAAATCATATATTTCATATCAGATCTATTTCTTAAATGTTTTCTTGTCTCATGCCGTCTGTCCTGACCTTCTCTTTGCAGGTCTTTATCACCTCTTTTTCCTCACTGTGCTGCTTTTTGTTGATGTGTTAACCTGGAGACCATCACAGAAAATCAGCTATGAGCCAGGCACTGTGTGGATGGCTTCGGATGGCCCACTGTTAGGCCCTTCTAACAGCTGCTCTGATGCTGCTTCCCATCCTTCAGCCCCACAGTGACCTCACGTCACTCGCTCCAACACAAAGCATGTCCTGAAGCACAGGCTTTCCCGAAAGACTCCAACTCCCTGAGGTGTAAATCCAAGCTCCTTCCAGGCACAGACCTTTGTCCTCTTTGTCAGCATGGCTTCTTTTCTACTCTTTCCTCTACATCTGGGTTCTCCAGCAAAATCTCAGCAGGACAACACAAAACAAAAATAAAAACTGTATGTTTGTGATTGCAATCTGCATGTGTCTGAAATGCCACCCTCTCTCTTGTCTGCCTAACCTGTCCTCCAAGACTCAATTGAAACCTCCCCCATGAGAGAATTAATTTTTTTCCCCAAAATCCCATGTCCCCTCAGCTGCTAGAAAATATCTGCTCTACAGCACCTGTCACCTTAAAATCAATCATGTCTCACCTGTTTGTTTACCCAACTAGTTTGTGCTCATTCAATCAAGGACTGAGATATTCATTTCTGCTATTCCTGGCACCTCGCTCATGCCCAATATATTAGGCATTTAATACAGGCTTGATGAATGGATAGATGGGATGAATAGAAGATGAATGATAAAAATGTGCTTCTTTTTAAAAATAATAGCTTTGAATATACCATTAGTCTTGCTCTCATTTCACTTTAAAGAGATTTCAATGACATGACTTTCCTGTCCCTGGAAATAAATTCATATGTTTTAAACTCCAATACAAAGAGCTAAAAAAAAATTTCTCAACTTGTACATTAGATTCTTTTACATTTTTAAGATATGAGGCATGGAGGGGACAGCTTAATGGACATTCACAGTGTGTTTGAAGGACATCTCAGTAGTTACTTGAAAATAAGAACATTCTGTGTATCTTCTAGTTCACTAAGAAAAAAAAATGAACAACACTGGGGGAAAATAGATTCTGCATTTTAAATCATGGCAAACAAAACTAATAAACAGCAAACTACAGAGCCCTGTCAGCGGGAAGGAAGAAACAGCATCCATTTTATAAACAATTCACTCCAGTGTCAACCATCAGTCTGACAGGGAAAGAAAGTGAACAACACTTTTTAAGATATATCTATTTTGCTGCATAAATATTGAGCAAAATATTGTGTGAGCTGGATTGATTGGGAGTAAGGGCCTTCAAATTTGAGGAGGCCATATTTCCAACATTAAATAAGTTTGAGATACATTTCTTTTGAAATCTAAAAATTATTTGTGTCATTATTACCCCCCCTTTCTATAACAGAACTTTGGAAGAGGTGTTACAAAAGGTTCTTCTCTTACTATGATGAAAAGTCAGGCATAGTGATGGAACTGTTAAGATCTACATATAATTATCTTCATATTAGCAGCATGATTCTGGTGATGACAGAAGGAAGTCATGAAATTAAAACATTAGAATTATCGACACGTAGACCATCTGATGGGATTGCACACTTAATTTATCAGGAATGATTTGAATTTATTACAATGTTTTTCAGATTGAAAATTTAGTGTAGTGGGATCCAAGCCACAGTTTAGGCTTTCCCAAAGCAAATCCTTAGGTTTTGCTGTAGGCACTGATAGCATTTTTTTCTTATCTCCTCAATGGCCCCCCATACGCCCGCACTCTCACCCCCTGTTGTCTGTGTCCATTGGTTATGTTTATATGCATGCATACAAGTCCTTTGATTGATCTCTCCCCCTTACTTCCACCCTCCCCTAACTTCCCTCTGAGGTTTGAGCATCTGATAGATGCTTCTAGCATATTTGGAAGGTGATCCAAAAATCCTGGAATGAAGTGGTGTGGAGGGTGGCCCGGGTGGTTATTTTTCTAGGTGACGGGGCTCAGTCTCGCTGGGGAGCCTTGGGAAACCATTGTCCCTCAGAATTGTCCCTCTATCCATTGACACCCTTCTCTCACTAACAGAAGCTTGCTCTGGGAGATGGTACCCACTGCACGGATGGGCTGACCTTTACAGTAAGGTGTTGGGGGCATGAGGATGGGCGGGGCCTCTAGCAGGTACCAGAGCTGTCCAGCCCCGCTGCAGCTGATGGAGCTGGCCCTGGGTGTGGTGTGGGGCCTCAGCAGTGTCCACGACCATGACCATGTGCATTTCATTTATAATTTCTTCAGCAACGACTTTAAATATAAAGATGTATATTTTGTGATTTAATGCACCAAAATGACTTTAAATATAAAGATGTATATTTTGTGATTTAATGCACCAATAACCTAGAGACCACACCAGCTATTTAAAAATTTGCAAAGTTTGAAACAAATTGGGAAGTGTTACAATGTGCTGGTTTCAATACATGTGTAGTGGGTGCATTCTATTGTCTCCTGTCGTTGCTGCTGCTAACAGGCACCTCTTCTCATCATTTTTCAACACTTTCCTTCGAGGAGAACATGCTAATGACTGGAAAAAACTTCTGACATCTATACCAGGAACCTTGCCACCCCATCCTCTGTCATAGACCTCCTCTGGGCATTGGAGTGGTCACTAATGTTTCATTTCTTTTTGCTAATAAGGTATGTTTTCAATCCTCTATAAATCATATCATTATACTTTTAACTTACAATAGTTATAACATTTTTTCAACAAATAGCTTATGTCATTCTGAATAAATTTTGAGCAAAATATATGTGAGCAGGCACCATTCTAAGAAAATTATCTGAATCAACATATTTCACTTTAATGAAAAAAAACATGAAATAGAAGCACTATGCTCTTTTTAAATTGTTTTAATAATTTTAAAAATCATAAATTTTATGATTTTTTTTGAGAGAGAGGAAGGGGAGTGAGAGAGAAACATCAATGAGAGACAAACTGGATCACCTGCCTCCTACACACCCCACTACTGAGGATCAAGTCTGCAACTTTGGTGCCTGGGATAATGCCCAACCAACTGAGCCATAGCAGCCGGGGAAAGAGTATAATTTTTTAAATCAACATAGAACATTATGTTAGTTTCAGGCCTACATTATAATGATTTGATATCTCTACATATTGTGAAATGCTCACCACAATGTCTAGTTAACATTCATCACCACACTTTACACTCAGACTTAATTTGTACATTTTGCAAGTTTTATGAAGTGGGTGAGTTATTTCTAGGATTGTCTCATCTTAATTTCCTGAGATTTTTTCCCCCTCATTACTCATATCCTTACCCTATAATCCCAGGCCAAGGGACTAACTCCCGCCTCTCCCTGGCCCCTGCCCTGCTCTCTGAAAAATATTGTGCTTTCCATTTGGAATGATGGACATTGACTCTCACCCCTAGTGGAGGTGGGGGGACTGGGATAAGCCTCAGGTTGCCATTAGAGCCCAGGGAGATGGAAGCAAAGACAATGATGGGGAAGGTCTCAGGAGGCATTTATTAACTAACTTCAGGGGAGAAAGTCATGCTGTCCTGAAGTTTTATTTCTAACTTGTTGCTTGATTTATAATAGGAGCACTTTTAATTTTTTTAAATACTAATTTCTCCTCTGAACATTAAAAAAATATAGAATTGATTTTTTTTGGTGTTTTTTATTTTTTTTGTTAGTCCTCACTTGAGGATATTTTTTCCATTGATTTTTAGAGAGAGTGGAAGGGAGGGAGAGGAGAGAGAAAGACAGTAAAAGAGAGACATTGATTGGTTGCCTCCTTCAAGCGCCCAACCTGGGTGGGAGCAAATCTGCAACTCAGGTGCATTCCCTCGACTAGGAATCAAACCTGTGACACTCTAGTGCTCGGGCCAATATTCTAACCATTGAGCACACCAACCAGGGCAAGAATTGATTTTAACAATCACATACTAGATTTCTTTCAAATGGTTATTAGATCAATGAATCTAATTAATCTTCTACACTTCAGGGTGACCCTGGTAGGAACAACTGGCTATTGTCCATTACTTGTGAATCATTATAGGCCAATAACCATGTCACATTTTGAAGAGGGAAGAAACTACACAACCTCATATAGAAAAAACATATATAAATATTTAAATACTTAGGCCAGAACATAACAAATTTCATGCTGTAGTACACAAAATCAGCATATTATTTGATTCAGTCATTTCTTATCAAGCATACTATGTGGGCCTTTGTGTTGGGCGCCATGCTAGGGTTTGGATTGTATTGAGTTGACTGACAGACCTTGAGGGATTTAGTTTGCTGGAGAAGACAGACACAACCTAACTGGTGTTAAAGAGCAAGGGCAGAGGATGATGGCCTTTTATCTCCCCCTTTGGGGAAGGTCACAGGCATGAAATATTCCAGACATAAAGAGATGTAAAATTATTTCATTCAGAGGAAGCAAAACAAAAATCAAGTTAATCTATAAAGCCTGTGGAAGAGACAAGAGAGGCTGAGTGGCTAGAAAGTAAAGGTGCAGACCCCTGTTTAAATGACATGTGACAAGATGATGAAGGATGACCTACAGGCAAGAGACTGAGACAGGTTGATAGTCAGTACTGTCACCAGAATAGGATGTACATCTGAAGGACAAGCAGCTCTGGTGCCGAGACTGAGAGAAGAGATAAGGGTGAGGCTTGTTGAAGAGAAAGTGCATTTCTCGATGTGCTGAGGGCGCTGGGGATTTCTAGTAGGCCCACCATCATCTGCTCCCATGCCCTTGGAGCAGCTGGGTCTTTTCTTGACCTAACACTTAGAGGTCCATCTTTTTCATATTGACACAGTATTTTTTAATCTTTTCTTAAAATGCATATCTTGCAAAAATATGTAATGCTGTTAAAATATTATTTAAGGATGGTCATACCTAAGGGAAGGTATGATCATTTTACCTATAATGGTAGTTACAGTGAAATAGTCACCCTGGAAAAATAAGATTTCTTCATCTTCTCTCTTATTAAGTAGAAGCAACTAATAGTCAGTGATGTTTTATGTCACGATCTTTGTCACAATAACTGGAAGATAAAACTATATGTTTTTAGAAATCTTAATATGAATTCTATTCATACTGCAACACAGTTCGTGGGTGACATTGTAATTTCACTGGGCAAGATCAACTATTTTACATATATACTGAAATAAATTCAGCTAGGTAGGTAGATAGGTAGCTACTTAAAGCCTGAACTATCTACTAAAGAGCAGTTAACTCGGAGTCAGGATCTGAGTTCTTGTCCTGCTTCTGCTAGAAATAATTATGAAAACCCGGGCAAGTTACCTGTGTCACTTAAGCTGTAGATCCTACTTTAACATATATTTAAGCATGGGGAATATAAGGAGGTAAATTTCAGATGAAAAAACAAAATGAAAATTTAAATAAAAGGGTATTGGGGTAAAGAAACCTGGGTTGTGTTTTTGGAATTGTCAATTATTCATTGCCTAGAGTAACCAGTCAATTTAAACACTATAAAGAAGCTGTGGAAACATGTGAGCTCTAAAATTATACGATTTCAGAACATTTTATTTATTTAAATAACTCTACTTAATAAGAACCAAAATATAATAGCTGATGTTGATCAGATATTTCTTATAACCTTGGCAGTGTGTTTTTACATTATTTCATGTGCTCCCCAACAACCCACAGGGAATTGTGACACCTGTGTCTTAGGGAAAATGAAATGAGTTTCAGGGGACACAGCAATGTGAGGTCATAGATGGGGGACTAGGAGTCACAGATGTCTGGGATCATATATCTACACACAAATGCACATACGTGGGCAGTTTTGCAGAATTTAAACAAAGCAGAATGTTGCCATCTTGCCTGATAGATTTTAAATATCTTGATAATTATTTGAATAAATATTTGTTGTTGGGCAGTTGTCATATTTATTGGTTTCAATATCTCTACTTACAGTTAAATTTCTTGGCATATAAATTCTTAAATAATATTATCTGGAAGTGGGTAAATTATCTGAATATGAATAAGCAGCATTGTTCTTGATAGACAGAGTAAATCTGGTTATTATATGGGACAAAATTAGGTTTGCTGGCTCAGGATGATGGTGGAGGGGACATTCCCGAATTGAAGGAAAAAAGAAAACAAAGCAATCTAACTACAGAGCTAAGCACCAAGATCTTAGAACAATCCTATATAATAAAAGGGTAATATACAAATATGGCAGAACCGAACAACCAATAAAAGCATAATATACTAATGATAAGCTTAGGCTGCTCAACCAATTGCTATGATGTACACTGATCACCAGGGGGCAGTCAACTGGTTGACCAGTTGCTATGTCGTGCATTGACCACCAAGGGGAGCAGATGCTCTGACTGGTAGATTAGCTTGCTGCTGGGGTTTGGCCGATCTGGACAGAGCTAGATCAGTTGGACATGCCCTGGAGCCCTCCTTCAGTCCCTTCTTGACCCGATCATGCACTGGTGGGGTCCCTCAGTCCTCTTGAAATCCAGAACCCCTTGGGGGATGTCCGAGGACAGGTTTCAGCCTGATCCTGATTTTGCAGGCCACTCCCCTTGGGAGGGCACCAGATGCAGGGCTCATGGCTGGTGAGAGCCTCTCCTGATTGGGACTAATTGGGCAGCAGGCACAGTGGGGCCGGGATACGTGGGAGCAGCAGGTAGGAATTGCAGGCAGTGTTGAGTTGTGGGTTTCAGCCAGATCCCTGCAGTGGGGCCACCCAGAGGGACCCCATCCATGCACGATTTTGTGCACCAGGTCTCTAGTATTTATATAATACTGTGGATTTTTCTCTATTAGCAGTGTTGTCCCAGACCAAATATGTTTTTATTTTGAGTCTTTAAATTTTGCCGTTTCCATTAAACATTGCTATTTTTTTGTTTGTTTTTAATACACAGAGATTCAAAGTTGAGAGCACTCGTAGGTCTATTTGAATAAACAAGACTTGGGGTAAAAATAGCCCCAATGGGAACACGTCAAGGTGTTTCAGTGTAAATGACTCCCCCATTCCCTGCAGCCACTGCTGCTATAATGCTCGTCTTTAAATATCACACCAAACCTTCTTCTAAAATTTCACTAAGGTGTACATTCCCAGGTGACATGAGGAAAAAGGATGCTGTGCTTCCTACTGCTCATTCTCTTGGGACGAGAATAATTTAGGGATTTGTTTTGTAATAACATCTGTCACAGCATCCCATCCAGCCTTCTCAGAACCCTGGCTTTCCAAGGAGCTCTGGGCTGTTAAATGTTCTTTGGAAGCAAAGCTGAAAAGTCACATGTCTTTATATGCTGCTTCCCACTGCTTGTGTCTTTTACTTTCACATTTTTCTTCTTTCTAACGATTTGCCTTTTAGATTTCATTTCTCCAGACATTTTGAGGAAGCTGCCAGAATGTTTATCCTGCTTGTACCAGTGGCTTCCTAATGTCTGTGTTGGTGCTAGAAATAGTTTCTGTGGCATCAAATGTCCTTCAGACATCTCTCTTTTTTGTTTATTGATGAAACTCTCTTAAGCTTATTTAATATGTATTACTGTGGGAGAGATTACAAACGATTTCCTTCTGGATTCTTTTGAATTTTTTCCTCTCAAAAATCCTGTTTCAAACTGTCTCTAGTGTCTGAATCGACATTTACCTTGATTTTGCATTAAAATGGATTTTAATTGGACATTACACTTTTAGGTTCAAATGTTCGCACCTTGCCCCTGTCATCCGGCATCCAGTGCATGTCTGCTCCTTTATCGATAACTGGTTCCTTTTGATGTCTTTGCTGCCTCTTTTTTTTTTTTTTCCCTGAACTTCTTAAAAGTCTGGCTTTTTGTCATTTATTTTAATTGTTTTGTGATGAGAACTTTCATTCTGTAGGCCTGCATTATCGTTCTCTTGTATACATCCCAGGGCAGTCTGGATTATGACTCTCCCCCTCTCCTTACATTGTCCTTTCCATGAGCTTCCTGGTATGCAACCGCACTGCCTGTGTGAAGGCTGTTTCCTGTTCCTGCTGTGCTTCTCAGGTGCCTCCTGTGCCCCATGTGCCTGGAGCTGTCACAGGGGCAGAGCCTGTCTTGGTGTCTGTATCACCTCATGGCCAGTGCATACATTATTCTTACATTAATTTATAATCATAGTGCTAGTTACTTGGTTAATGGGATTATGAGCCATTTTGTTAGATCTTCACATATATCAATAGTTGTAGTTTTCTTTTTTTAAACTTCCCAAATTGTTGTTAGGGATTGAAAAGTCTTGACTTCACGGTTTTTGCCTTTGGGTTTTGTTTGTTTTAGTATATTGCTTTGTGGGTATTTCTGTTAATAAAAAAAACAAATACCAGGCACTGGTGCAGAAAGATGGAAACCTGTCCTATTGCTAATAAAATCCTTTATTCCAGAGAGAAATGAAAGGCCTGGACTTTGAGGATTTTATTCCCCAAAGTCATAGATGCCAGCAAAGAGAAATTGTCACCGAATGAACTTGGTCAGCCACAGGGAAATGATTGATGAAATGATTGATTGATCCAATTAAATGTACTTTCAGGATAAGTTCAATAAATTGTTTATTAGGAGAATTTAGTGTTACAAAAAATTGGTTTCCAGTGAAATGGTTTTTGAAAATTAAAGGCCATAATTCTGCTCATAGGGGGGTAATCTCCTGGACCACTTGACCAAAGTAACCCCGTCTCGCAGGAAAGAAAGGGCACAGCCTGGGAAGCTGGACTGTGATGGGAGAAGGTCCAAGCTTTTACCTTTGTCAGTTCAGAGGTCCCACAGCAGTTGCTGGCTGCCCACTGCCAAGTCAAGGCATTTGCCTTTCCCACAACTCCTTTCCTATTGATGGATATGATTGATTAAGTCACTGGCCATTGGAGACTGAACTCACTCTCCAGCTCCTCTTCCTCCCCAGAGGCCTGGGTAGAACTGAAAGTTCCAATCCTTCAATCACAAGGTTGGCTCCACTGGCAGGGCCCAGAAGTCACCTCATTAGCAGCAAATGCTCATGCTCACACTCACAACTTAGGAGATTCCAACAGTTTTAAGAGAAATGGGGACAAGGACCAAATACACTTTTCTCATTATAGATCACAATGTCACAAGGTACAGGGTTATGTGAATCATCACAATTGTTTTCAACAAGATACAGTTCTCACGACAACAATCCAAATTATTATCTTCCTACTGCAGTCTGTTTACTTGAGATTCTAAAGAAAGTAAAATTCTTAGAAACTGCGCACAATAAAAACAAACCATATACTCACCATTGTAGGCATGTTATGAAATATCTCTTTCCGTTATCGATCAGACACTATTTTCCTAAGACAATTTATAATGACACGTTAGAGCTGACCCAAGTCAGACCTTCACTCACTGTGCCCTGGGGCAAGTAAGTGCTTTGTTCTCAGTCGCTTCCTCTGCAGGTCTGATAGCACCTGTCCAGTCTAGTGTGCAGGATGGCTCTAAGGATCAAATGAAATTGGGGTGAAAAGATATTGAAAAGTCAAAAGCATCATATAAGTCGCTAACAGAATAGACTCAGTGGAGTTATGAAATTTTCAGAGAAAAGCTGCACACTAAATATAAACTATATTAGAAGCCCAGAAGAGTATTCCCTGGTTCCTGAACGGATCAGCTCTTGGCTTCTGGGCGATAATAAATAGACAGGAGAGCTATGAGGGCACTTCTAATAAAACCACTGTGGCCTCAGGAGAGGAGCCAGAGCAAAGCACTCAGGGCGGAGGCGGACAGTCTGCTCTGAGAAGCCCTGGGAGCAGGCACAGCGCGCAGTGGGGCAGCCAAGGATAAGGAGGGGCTTCCTGCTGGGCGGGTGACATTTCTGTCCATCACTGGACCACTTGGTAGGTTTGATTACTTCTGTGGCCAGAGAATCTCCCGAAGGAAATAGATGGACCAAGGACATTTGATATATGAAAGCACGGTAAATGTCAGCCGCCAGTAGCCCTATGTCTGACAGGCATGAGAAAATCAGTAATTAGCACGTGTCTGACACGCTCTGCTGCTGCGTGGAGACTCTCACACTGGTGTTTTCAGAAAGGGTGAAAGTGGTTGTCCAAGGGGAATAAAATACTTCACACTATTTCCCTCGAAGAAGAGTTAGACAATTAGGAGGAGTGATACATGTCGATAATATATACTTAATAATGAGGTCATTAATGAATAGTAGCTCAGAACTTTTCATTTAATGATTACAATGATCTAGGTAGGTAGGTATTATCATCCCCACTTTGCAGTTGGAAGGGTTTGCATACCTAGATTAGGGTTGCATAGCTAATAGGTCATGTGTTAGAATCCAGACCTAAATGATTTTATTTCTAGCCATCATGTTTTCACCTGCTTCATTGATTCCCAAGCACCAGTCCTTGGACTACAATTGATTGGTAAACATCAATTGGTTGTCTCCCATACATGTCTCAACTGGGGATAAAAGCCACAACCAAAGTATGTGGGTGACTAGAAATCAAACCCATAACCTTTTGATGTTTGGGACAACACGCAAACCAAATGAGCTCCCAGCCAGGTCAGACATATTTTTTTTTTTCTTTTTAAAATGGTTTTAGAGTGAAAGAGAAGGGGGGTGGTAGAGAGGGAGAGAGAGAGACATCAATTTGTTGTTCCACTTCTTCATGCATTTATTGGTTGATTCTTGTATGTGCTCGGACCCTGATAGAGGATTGAACCCACAACCATTGCTTTCTGGGATGGCACTCTAGCTAACTGAGCTACCTGGTTAGGGTGGATATTCAGACATCTTTATATCATATTGACTCTACGAGTAAACAAGTAAACAAATCTTAAATACTTACAAAATTGCCTCTTTGGAAAACATCAATTAGACTTAGGGGCCAAATTATCTTTTATATCCAGATGTTTAAGTCATTTGCACCCTTCAATATACTAAAACAATACATATACCAGCAGGATATGAAGAAAGCTTAGCATCAAACTTCATTTAATAATTACTGGTATTTACAGCATTTGCTATCACGTGACACTCCCACCAGTTCTAAAGACCTTAACTCATCTGTCACATGCAGACATCCTCTGAGGAAGGTACTTTCCTTTTTGTCTGAGTGAATGTGGCATTTCCTAGGGTTCTTTTCATGAATTCTTCTTTGTGTGGTTTCTCTGGGCCCTTCATCCAATTTGTCGTTGAAAATATGAAAGTGGTTGCTTAGAAACACTGAAGTTGGAAATTTATGAGTTTTCAGAAGATTGCATTGAAGTGCGGGAGTAGCATATGGTGAGCTGACATGTTTGTTCTTTAGCCAAGGAGAGGGGTAGCCTTCTGTGATCTCCCTAATTATTTCATGGCACGTCAGGATACCAAGCTGAATTTAGAAAACAGCAAGGCATCAGGGCTAAGGAAAAATTGAATGTACTTTTTGTTTGCAATGTTTATGACCAAAGTATTTGTTGTTCATTTAAAAAAAATAATTAGAATGGTTTTGGAAATCTAAAAACAGAGGATTAGTTTTATCTAAAGGATAGAATTAAAGGCTCAATATTTTGGCTGAAATACAAAAGAATTAAGAATTCCTATTAGTATGGAAAAAAAGACAGTATTGAAATGAAGATAATTTGATAAAGAAGAGTTATGATCCCAAATACATATCAAAATCTATTTAATAATAATTTACTGAAAAAGAATAAAAAAATTTAATAACTCAAGAGGACTGAGGAATTTTGGAGGCAGAGTCAAAAGACAAGTACAAATAATAAATTAAGGAATTGAAACCCTGGTGATTCGTAGACTTTAATTTCTGTTATGTTGTCACCTTGGTCTTAAGGGAAGCATCATGGCATTTGGATAAATAAACTGAGTAGTTAATTCATTCTCTTATTTTAAAAATGTCCACCAAGAGCCAACTGTTCAAGGGCCTCATTAGAATGTAGGGGTTAAAAGAAGAGAAATAAGTGACTTCTGCTCTTATAGAACCTACAGTTTTTGAAACACAGGCATACAAGGCAATGTGGAACCCATTATGGAAAGTGTAAAGATCAAATATACCATGGGCCTTCATGAACCTAGAGGGACATTTAATGGGAATGTCATGGAAAATGAAGATTTCAGGGTAGGCTGATTGTGGTAACAATTCTAAAATATCAGTGGGTTAACCCAGTAGGACTTTCCCTTGCTCATGCAATTTTATGTATTTGATTAATTTGACAGCACCTGTCACTTGATATTTTAAAAGCTCTGGCATCTCCTAGGGCCTCAGAGTCCACTCCTGGACTTTACCCATGAAGCATGCAACTGGGGACAAGAAGGACTGCAGATTATATATATATGGCCTGGAAGTGGGATGTAATCTACTGACCACATTTAAGCTCAAGAGAAGTTGTGAATGAGGAGAAATGAAAATAAGTTTGTTGACTGAGCCTATCCACATGAAGAAGATTGAGCGAGGGCATTCTGGAAAGAAGGAAAGAAGGAATACCATGATAAAAGACACAGATGTACAAAACACATGGGAAAATTTAAAGACCAGTGCTGTTGGACTGTAAGTCACAGGTCATGATTAATGAGAGATGAAGCTCAACTTCTGATGGTTTTTCTGAATTACACTTTCCATTGTATTCAGTTGCCTATGTGACCTGTGACTCAAAGGCAATCAGATTCGGCCTGTACAAAACCACCTCAAGAATTTGTACTCTGCTTCCTGGCCCTTTTCCTGGGGCCCCTTCCAACCTAGCCAGCCTTCCTTCTACCTCAAATTAAAGTTGGAAAGGATCCTTGACAGCTGTTTGTAATTTTATGAAACTAACCTATCACTGAATCTTACATATGTGAAGTTCAAAATTTTTTCTTGAATATGTTCATTTCTTCCAATTTCCACTCAAGTGCTTTCCCCCACTGAACATTATCTATTGCCAGATTTATCACAATAAGCACCTAAATCCATCTCTCCATCTTGGCACCCATTTTCCCTCTCTCCAGTCTGTTTTACACAAAATGATCCATCAGACACCAGGCCCATTATCACCACAATGCTCTGCATTATTGGGTGCTCACAAAGCACAGAGCATTACTACATGTTGATTGCATTGACTGTCTCCTGTAGCCCCGATACAGGCCAGTATGGTAGGACCTATTCCAATCTCATTTTATAAATGACGAAACTGAGGCTTGGAGGTTTGGTTAGCTTGCTCCATTCCACACAGCGATTAGGCAGAATAGCTGGTAAACAATCTAGGCAATTTGCTTCCTGAGCCTAGGTTCTGAATCACTCTGCTAAATTTTCTGTCAGTGTAGACATTCAAACATTTATTTATTGAATGAATGAATAAATGAAAAATCAAACAAATGTGGTAAAATGGCAAGTATCCCATACAATGAAGGGTCATGCAAACACATTTTATCTTGTTTGTGTGGGGGAAAGGAATTGGTAGGAGATGTTTAAGGCAGTGACCTAGATCTAGAGATTCAAAGATGTCTTCCTCACACGAATGGAAGGTGGTGTGGGAGAGAAGATTGAAAGCGGAGAATGATTCTGTCAGAGTGGGCAAGAGGTTGGCAAAGCGCAAAGGACAGAATGCTGTCCAAGAAGGTCTGAGGTTCCTCCAAGGTCTTGATGGCTTTCCTCCTTTGTCTCCTTCACAGTCTCATTCCTTCCCCTGTGTATCCCCTGGTCCAAATGCAGCATGCATGGTATCTTTCAAAGTCAAGTTCAATATAAAGGTGAAATTAGACATTATATATAAGAGTGTCCAAGAACGTTCTTCAAGAAAAGGAAATTGTTTACTTTCTTCACATTCCATCCCCAAATGATTCGAAATGAGAGAGAAATAAGTATAAAGTTACTGCAATCTTGAATTTAGAGGAGCAAACACAGTTACAAAAGTATTAAAAGATAAGGATCAAATACCCAAGCTTGGAGAACTTTGTGATTTTAGAAGATGGTGGAAAGTCAGCGCTGCTGCAGAGGCAGGAGAGGCTCCTGCTATCGTGGCTGCACTTGTCAGCCATGAGCCTGGCTTCTGGCTACACGGTGCTCCCCCTGTGGGAGCGCACTGACCACCAGGGGACAGCTCCTGCGTTGAGCATCTGCCCCTGATGGTCAGTGTACATCATAGCGACCAGTAGCTCCTCCCTTTGGTTGATTTGCATATTAGCCTTTTATTAGATAGGATAGTCTTTGGTTGATTACCTCTTACCCACCCACTCACTATTGGGGTTAGGGAGGAATGCAGGAGGTTGGCCAGCCTGGGAGGGACCATAGGAAGGCTCCAGAGCATGTCTGGCCTGTCTTGGTCAGTCCCGATAGGCCATATCCCAGCAGCAAGCTAACCTACTGGTCAGAGCATCTACCCCATGGTGGTTAGTGCCCATCATAGTGAGTGGTTGAGTGACCTTACCATATCATTAGCATATTATACTTTGATTGGTTGACCTGATGACCAGATGACTGGACACTTAGCATATTAGGCTTTTATTACATAGGATGATTTAAATTAAGATAGCATACAATATCTTTCTCAGTGCGTGTGTATGCACATATGTGTGTGTTACCGATAATTAAAATGAATCCATAATTAAACAGAATCCATCTTGGAATATTTATTTATGATATCTATGATATGATTCAATGTATCAGAGTGGGAGGAGAGAGGGAAGGAGGGAAGGAACAAAAAAGGAAGGGAAAGAAGGAGAGAAAGGAAGAGAAAGCGAGAGAGCTAGAGAGAGAGAGAGAGAGAGAAAGACATCAATTGATTACCTCCTGCAGGCACCCAGGGATCAAACCTGCAACCCAGGTACGTGCCCTTGACCAGAAATTGAACCCTCAACACTTTGGTGCATGGGCTGACATTCTCACCACTGAGCAATGCCAGCCAAGCTCATTGGGTGGTTTTTAAATAACATGCACTCTTATTCTCTCTCTCTTTCTTAGTCTTATGAAAATAAATCTATTTAAACTTTCTGTCTCATTGTAATCAAATTTGATAAATTATGTTTTCCTGAGCTGTTACCTATTTCATCTAAGTTTTGGCTGTTATTTGCATAAAGTTGTGTTAAGTATTCTCATAATCTTTCTGCTTCAATTGCTATTTTATCTTGTTTGTACTCTTGCTCTTTAACTATTGTTACCATCTTTCTTTTAATATTACATCTATAATTAAGTGCATTTAGTGCTCAAAATCAGTCCTTTTACTAGTTTCTTTGATTATCTCATGACTGGATTAAACTTGTCCTGTAATTGGTTCTGCAGGAGGGACTCTTGCAGTCTTCCTAGTTCTTACAGGATTAATCAGTTTTCTAGAGACTTGATGCTTGACAACAGTTTTGCTGGATTAAAAATTATTTGCTCACACTTTCTTTCTTATTTATTAAAACTCAACTTGTCCTACTTTGTCTTGGTCTAGATGTTCTTATCTAGACTTTTGATGCCTTCAGATTTTTTTTTTTAAAGAAAGATATTGAAGTTAAAAAAAACATTAAAGGACAGATTTTTTTTTGTATATGGTAATTTCTTCAATTATGTACTTTCATTATTCTTTATTTCTGAAATTTTTTTGAATTTTGTTTTAACATATTTTCAATTATTTTAGTTTTTCTTTAAAATCTCCAAGTATGCTTTTATGTTACATTTTTCACTCTTGAACACTAACAGTTAAGAAATATTATTCTAACTTGTTAATCTTTAATATTTAATATTAACACATTAATGTTTATCTTATTATTGAAAAATTATTTTCATAGCGAATAAACTTGCTGTTTATTTTTGTTCTGAATTTTGGAATTGATAGTCCAAGGGATCCCCCGTTCAAAGATGTTGCTTACGATTGTTTAATTCAGTTTGGAGTGTTGTGTTGAAGTTTTTACTTAACTCATGAATTTGCTTGTTTTTTTTTTTTTTTTTTTAAAGAATATTTATCAACTAAGATGCTTGGTTCTCCTTTTCTCTTTCTAGCAGGTCTATAGGGAAGTACGCCACAATTCCTGTAGAGTCAATGTTTTAAATATGGACTCTGGCATCGTGATAAGAAGCATTGCAAGAGAGGTGAGACCTCTGTGTGGCTGGATGATTTCCTCTACTGTGCTTTTCTGCTCCGTTACCAAGTGCAGTCTGTTCAATGGGTGGCACTCTTTTGGGGGAAAGGATTTGATTGTCTCCTCTTTTTCTTTTCATCATGCCTTTTTTTTTTCTTTAAGAGATATATACTTTTCTCTTACCTCTTGCCTTTCACCATGAAGTCTCCAATGGGGGTCTCCCACCCTGATGCACGTTTCCCCCTGAGAAGCGGTGATATAAAATGAATGGAGGAAATAAAATACTATAGGAAAGAGAAAACACAAGTAAAAACACGCACACTGCCTAAAGAAGGTGCTGTTTAGATTTAGATAAAATGGATAGAACAGTGAGGTCCAAATAACACAAGACAACATACAGGGCTGAATTGTAACTGATGGTCTCCTTACAAGGAGCCGGGTTGGGTAAATTCTGGGAGTCCTTTTCCAAGGTACAGGTTACTTTAAACTTCACATTGCCACATCGAATTTGTTTTTGGATTTGCCCCTCTGTGGGCTGAAAACCGGGAGAAGAGTACTCTTATGACAGAAATGGTGAAGAACAGAGAATGTACTTTTCTTGACTGGAGGCAAACTTCACAGAATCTGTACGTTCTCCTCCTGGCCCCAAACCTGGTGTTTCTCCTCCACATCTTCTTGTCCTGATTTCACAAAATTATATGTAAGTTTACCAAGATTTACTTCTGTGATAAATCAGATTTTCTTATCCTGGAGTATTAGGCATTTGAATGCTGTGTTCTTTTACAAAAGGAAAAAAGGATAAGGGACAATTGCTAGGTCACCAGCTGTGTCTGGGATGGACAATAAGCATAATGCCTTTCACTAAAACATAAGGCCATTTAGTTGGAGATTAATAAATGAGGACATCATAAGAATCAGAAGGATAATAATCTTGAAAATATCTTAGAGTGAGACAAGAATCATAGAATACTTTTAGAATAAGTATTTGAAAGTTAACCTTAACACATCCAGTCAGGTTCTTAATTATTTCCTCTGTAGAGCAACTGCAGGCTGCCTTTGGGCAGGAAGTCACAGCACAGAGAACTTAGCCCTTTGCTTATTTCTAAGGACTCAACTCCTACACCGTGAGAGACTACATCCCTGGACAGCCAACACCAATCACCTGTGAATGCTAAAACTCAGTGCCACTGAATTGTATCCTTATTTGGAAGATACAAGAAGGGAACTGAGTGGTATAGCTATGTTTTGAATCCATATTATGGTTTTGTATGTATAACAAATGGCCTTATTCAGAGTTAGCAACCATGTTGATTTAAGTGCAAATGTCTATGCAACTTGTTATCATAGTATTCTTTAAGTCGAGAGCACAATAGAAAGGGATAAATACTATTATCCCCTCTTTACCCATCACATTGGCATACACATGTGGGCATAACCTGTCACCCACAAAAACAGTGTTGGAAGCACAGGATAAAAGAAAAAAGAGAATAAAAATATTTAAATAAGACACTTGGAAGAAATTACAATTCTATTTTTCTCTCCTGACTCGAAGAGAAGTATCTTCTTTGGAAGTCTGACATTCAGTCAATAAGAAAGTTTAAGACACATTGTTCCATTCAGTGAGTCAAGTATGCCTTCTCTTCATGGAAGCACATTGGGAAATGGCTAAGAGGGAAAATCATATCTCCTGCCTTCCTGATGGATTTTTAAACTGAGGGCTCTCCCTCTTCGAGAATGGAGCAGGCATGTGCAGATATACAAGTGTGTCCTCTACCTGAGAGAAAGGAGAGAGATGGGGAGAGGGAGGAAAGAAGGAGGGGAGGGGGCTTTAGTTTGGTCTTTGATGTTCTGGTCATTTAGAGCCACTGAAACCTCCTGCCTCTTCCTTTCTCAATTTTATTTTCACTTAAGTTAGTTTTGTCAGGTTTCTGCTAATAATAGCGACCTAACAACCATGGCTTTAAAGATATTCTCTTGCTGTTGTTTTTATGGTTTGAGAATCAATTTCAGGGTTGGAATGATTCTAAGGTATCAGAACTTTATAGATGAGGAAGTCTGGAGAGATTAAAATTATTGCAGAAGTAATGGAAGATTCCAACTTAAACCTAGGAGTCCAGGTTTCACAGACTCCTGTGTTTTGTAGAAAATTAAAATAAAGATCTAGGGATAAATAATCATTTCTTTATTCCTAATACAACCTCATTTTCCAATGATACTTTTCCAACAGAGGGGCTAAACTGGAACATTTGTAATTTTGAAAAAAATTCAGCCTACTGAAAATTAGAGCCATCCATTCCCTGAACCCAGATGCACCAGACAAATTTGCTTCACATAGTTCTTTTTAAAAGATATATATGGTCAGAATCCAGTCAGATCTCTACTTAAAATATAATTTTAGATCAAGTAATTCAATATGTGTGCTCTTATAAAGTACCCTCTCCTGAACTCAGATGAGATTATACCTTCTAATTGTTTTCTAGTTTTCCAAATAGAAATGTTTAAAATAATTACCAACATGAGATTCATATCATGTTTTTATGTTACTGAAAAGTGTTATTTATCTCGCCAAATTATGATGCCAAATGCACTTACACACACTTTCTGAGCAACAGGCTGAGGTCTGCCTCCTCATTTTATATTTGTGTCTGTCTTCACAGTGTGGAGAGTCTTCAGCTTCAGCTTTCTTGCCTTTTCGCATTGAGAGCCATGCTGGAAGCCAGGCATTTAAAACTAGTAGCAATAAATACTTTAAATATCTTGTTAAAATACCAGCATTGTTTTAGAATATAGGGGCATTGAGAATATTGAAGGAAGAATATTTCAAATACAGTGGCAATGCCTCTCTATGGCATCTATGTAACTACCAATCCCCTTTCAAGACATTCACATTGAATTTCAAGTTTATAAGCAAACATTGGTAAACTCTTAAAGTATTAACCAAATCTTCTCAGACAACCCTGAGAGAGTCTTTCCAAAATAATAATAGTAATAATAATAACAACCATCAAATAATCAGTAATAATGTCCTGGAGACATGCCACAAGAAATATATAGTATTATTAGCTCAAGTAATGAAATATTTAAAGCAACACATTGGCTCATTTTCTTCCTTATTCACCATAGTATATATTCCTCAGAATGTAAAAATTATGAAGTTTGACCAATCATTTGATCATTGGCTTCCTGTTTGCCATCTTCTATTTGTTTTTTGTTTTTTTTTTACATTTATCAGCCACTGCTTATTTTGATATAATTTGAAATAATTTAAAATTTAGAGGAGAGTTGTAACCTCAGATACAAAACTTCTGTTTGCTACAACACAGAGATTCCAGTCAGAGGTGTTAGCAAATACAAGACTTCTATGTGATCCAAGTTTAGGTATGAATTTCCCCACTGTCTTCATGAAGCTCTTTTAAATATAAAGCCCTATATACTGAAAAATGAGACATCAAAAAATACTAACACTTGAAACGTAAAGATATAAATACTTCAAAAGCCTTCAAATGAAAGAGTTAATTTCACTCACTTTTCCTCTCCTGAATATTGGTGCTATATACCAATATTTGTGCTACTTCCCCCCAGCCTAGAGTCCACTTCAGGCTAGTTCCTTATATGTAATTGTCATATTTCTTTAGTTTTACTTAATGTGTAATTGTTCCTAAGAATTTCTTTGTACTTAATAACCTTAGCATTTTTCTTAAGAGAATGGGTTAGTAACTTTGAAAAATGTTGCTCAGTTTGGGTTAGCTTAGCTTTTTAACTCTTTCAGGCTCCTATTATATATTGATTATATTGCAATGTACTTTTGAAAGTTGAGTTATTTTTTCTTCTGGTGAGTTCAACTAGTGGTCATTCATGGCTGACACTTCTTGTCCAGGTTAAATTCCAGGCTCTGGAGTTGGGCACTGGAGTTGGACAACCCACCTCTTTTGAAATTAATTGTTCTTATCTTCTCCGAGCTTCAGTCTCAATCCTCTAACCAGGAGAGCAGGGAGAATGTTGACTTCTCACAGGGGTTGCTGGGAGCATTAAGTGAGAAAACCTATGCAGAGTTTTTGGTAGAGTGCCTGGTGTGTAAACACCCCCAGGAAAGCCTGGGCACATGATTATTTTCCAGTGCAAAAGAACCTGAGAAAACAGACAAGCTGGTTTAGCGGTATTAGGTAAACGATAGCACCAATATTCAGGAGAGGGAAAGTGAGTGAAATTACCTCTATCATTTGAAGGCCTTTGAAGCATTTATGTCTTTAAGTTTCAAGCATTAGTATTTTTTTGATATCTCATTTTTCAGTGTATAGGGCTTTATATTTAATTTTCCAAAACAAAATATCTTAGCTTATGCCTTAAATATATTTCCTTTTGAAAAAAAATCATAGCTAAAGAATTTTTTTTTTCTGATAGTGTAGGGATTAAAACAAAGTTTACTATTACCAGTAATTTGCCCATCTGAAACTAATGTATATACACTATATGCTTCCATGTTTATTTACTTATAGAATTGTACTTTCTCAAGGTACTTCAGCAAAGTCCATTTAGCTAGCAATCAATGCGGGTGAATTGACTTGGAGGGTAAAGCTATGCTTGAGCTGTGGGTATGGGCTTCAGTTGGAGCAGAAGGCACAAGAAGTGGAGAAAACACTAGTTTTCACTCATTACCTGGTGCAGATTTGATGCCACGAATGACTTTGACCTAAGCTGTGTTTGGCAACCATCTGTGTTTCCATCTGGTTATTCACTCTGTTTTTCTGGTGGTTCCAGCTTGTAACAACCTAGTTTTTGTCACAGCTTTTCCTGCCCTGCTGTACTTACAACTCTCTTGAATGAAGAGCTCAGGTATTACTAGGGAACGTTACTCCATCAGTAATACATTTGGGATTCTTTGCTAGATATCTTGATGAATAAAATACATTCAGTTTATTTAAATGTTCATAGATATTACATTTTAAAAATAATATAGGTGATAATTAAAATAAATATTGGATTAGTCATTTTTTTTTCAGGCTTTGTGTTTAATAGTTTTCACCAAGTTTGGCCAAGTGATGTTCTGTGGAGTCTCTCATCTCTAAGCTGATACTACCCTTCATATCCCCTTAGCTGGCCCTGGCTGAGAAGATCTAAGGACTGTTAGTGAAGGTCAGAGGCAACTCCTCACAGGATGGCTGCCTGCCCGTAGGAGCTGGGTGTGTGGGGTCTGAGCAGGCAAAGGGCTCCCGCACCAGCTACTGTCTGGCAGGAATGTGACTGTGGCGATCCTGCAAGGTAACTTCCGCGGAGCAGAATTGTCCTTTTATTCAAATTCGGGAGGCTGGATTGAATTTTATCTAAAGTTGTGATAACTTCTGCCAATGGGAATGCAAAATAAAAAGCAACACAACACAACAAAACAATAAAACAAAAACAAACTCTCCCCTCCCCGAGAAAATAATGAAAAAGAAAAAAATTTCAAAGCATCTTAAGTATGCCTGGGTAGAGTGCTTTGTATGCTTGTTTCTATTTATAAGCTTCTGGTCATTTAATTTTTCCTTATAGTACATTATTGCTTTTTACATAGTGTTATTAATTTCTCACATATCTTTGCAACAGCAAGAAAGTTACATTTGAAGAACTATTTAAATGGCTCACAATTTTGATGCCATATCCTTATAGAATTTAGAAATAATTTTCTCTCTATAGCACACCATGACAATTTTTTTTATATCTGTGTACATTTTTTCTTAATCTTAAGAGCTGTCTTTTTTTCTGAAGTTGAGATCGGACCTGCAGATACCCTGAGAGACAGGTGGCCAGGACATCGGAGGTTACTGCAAAAGTGTCCCCCGTTGGTAAGGAATTCATATACTAAATCATTCTCTTAACTTTACTTAAAAGTTGGAAGCAAAGCACTGCTATTTAAATAATTTTCCCACATAATAATTTCCTAAAAATCATGATTGCGTTGTTTTATTACTGATTGCAGTCATTTGTGCGATTGTGTCTATGATTGATGCATTTAACATTGCTGTTGTCCAGCAGTTTTCTGTGATTCTCTCCATGACTGGCATGCTTTATGGCAAATTGTGTGCAGCGGCTGATTATATGGCCTTTAGGACTTTTACTAACTTTCTGTCCAGACACATCTGAAGGGCAGAGGCTTTCTTTCTGAGAGTAGAAGCTCCCTCGGAAAGCAGGGAAGGAAGAGATAATCTGAAAGGAGAGAAGTGGCCCCTGCACCTGGCACGAAGCACCACAGCCTTGACCTCCCCCAGAGCAGTCAGTGGAGTCTGGGGACAGGTGCCAGTGGATATGTGGCTGGGAATCAAGGGGAGAGAGAGACAGTCACACAATATGGGGGAACATTTTTACTTGGGGAACTAATTGTGAATAGAAGGAGAAAGATGGGGTCAAATATAAAGAGGAAAAAGTGTGTGTGTGTGTGTGTGTGTGTGTGTGTGTGTAATACAGCAGAGTTGATTACACACTGAAGGTAATGAGTGAAAGGAGGAGTAACAATACAGAGGGAATGGTCTCTGAAGAGGATCAGGGTTTTACGAAAGGGAAAGGTAACTCCTTCTTTCTCTGAGATACAGGAGTGGGGTGGTCACTGAAGATGAACTCATTGGTGGGGGGTAGGAAACTGAAGGAATTTCTGCTGCTTGGTTTCTATATTCGTTGGAATTTAAGAAGATGCATGTTCTCTATCATGGAAGGGCATGGAGGTGTGCATGGGCCCAGGGATGGAAGGAAGAAAAGTTCTAGACCCCGCCCAGCACAAGGCCCGGGGAATTTGCAGATGAGAACAAACAGGGTGATGGACAACGGGCAAAGAGGTATGCTTTCCCAGAGTGCTCACAGTGTGCAGGTAAAAGCTGGGGAAGTGCATGTTTGCAACAATGCACAGACCCAGCATGGAGGGGGAACAGGAGACAGCGGCCTGGGCAAGGCTGAGAGTTTTGCAGTGGCCATAGGCCTGTCTCACAGGCTGAAAACCAGTCCTTGAGGCTGAGGACCCACACAGGGGCATGGCCAGTGTCCCAGGTGTGAATGGAACTCAGTAACTTGTATAGTGAGGATATGAAAGTGCTGAAGGGGCAAATGCTTTCAAATAAGAAAACAGAATTTCAGATAGAAAGGTTTGAAAGTATTGTTACTTGACAGGATGACAAGATAATTAATTGTAAGATCCACAGCATCATTCGTTACTATTTTAATCTGCTTACTCATTGTTATTTTGAAAATAAAGTGGGAGATGCAGCTGATTCATTGTGATCAGTGGTTCTCCAGTGTCGAGGGAAGTACTTTTTGGCCAGCACATGGCCAGCAGAGACGCGCAGCTGCACGGAGAGCACTCATTTCCACCACCAACGGAGGGTAGTCCTGTGTCCTCGCATCTTAGTGTCTGACAGCGTGAAGCTACTGAGCATCTGAATGTGGCCAGTGTAACGGAGGAAGTGAATTTCAAGCTTTATTTAACTTTAATTTCAGAACTGAGTCACTCTAAAGTTTCCCCCATAACACATCGTCACTGCCTTAATGCACTGTCCCTTTAACTGTGGCATCGATGTTGTCGGTATGCTGTAGTGAATGTGACAGGGAAACCATCAACAGTATCTGATTAGTGCTTCTTCTTATTACTCAGAAATGGTAACATTTTGCATCACAGTCCAGCAGGACAGTGGGTTTGATAAAATATATTATTGAGACTAATTTTACCGATTCCTTCCCTACTCTACAGTGTAGCTTCAAAAAAAAAAAAAGTTGAAAACTACTCAGATGGTTTGTGTAAGATTTCTATTGGATAGAATCGTTTGGAATGCCATTGGTCATAGCTGCGTTTTGGAAATTTGAAACAGAGTCAGGAGGCTGGAAGAGCGAACTCTCACCCAGGTGTCAATCAACGTGCACTAATGACCCCTCACAGCAGGGGTTCTCACCTTCCTCATGCCCCGGCCCTTAATGCAGCTCCCCATGTCCTGGTGACCCCAACCACAACATTACTTTTGTTGCTACTTCATAACTGTGATTTTGCTATTGTTATGAATCATAATGTAAATATCTGTGTTTTCTGATGGTTCTTAACCTGTGGGTCATATTCTTAGAAAATGAACCTTGTTTTTAATTATACAGTATGTATTGGAGTAAAAATAAGATTCCAAAGTAAATTAAATGTGAAGTTTATTACAGGACTCAAGAGATGTGATGTTAATGAATTAGAAGGTATAATTTAGTTCAATTATATTTTAAAAGGCCATCTAGTTTTTCTAGATTTCCATAGGTTTTAAATGATTTTAAACTCATGAAACCAAAATGTGCATGTGCATTTGTGTGTATATGCACATATATGAATGAATATATATATATATACTAAAGGCCCTGAATTTCGTGCATGGGGGTGTGTGTCCCTCAGCCCAGCAGGCACCCTCTCCCATCTGAGACCCCTTAAGGGATGTCTGACTGCCCATTTAGGACTGATTACAGTGGGTGTGATAGGGCCTAAACGGGCAGTCAGACGTCCCTCTCACAATCCAGGACTGTTGGCTCCCAAGTGCTCACTTGTCTGCCTTCCTGATTGCTCCTAACTGCTTCTGCCTGCCAGCCTAATCACCCCCTAACCACTTCCTTAACATCCTGATTGATGCCTAATTGCTTCCTTGCCAGCCTGTTTGCCCCTAATTACTCTCCCCTATAGGCCTAGTCTCCCCAATTGTTCTCCCCTGCAGGCCTAGGTTCCCCCCCAACTGCCCTTCCCTACAGGCCTGGTCACCCCAGCTTCCCTCCTCTGACAGCCTGATCACCCCTAACTGCCCTCCCCTGCAGGCTTGATTGCCCCTAACTGCCCTCCTTTGCAGGCCTGGTCCCTCCCAACTGCCCTCCTCTGCTGGCCTGATCACACACAATTGCCCTCCCTTGCAGGTCTGGTCCTTCCCAAATGCTCTCCCTTGATGGCCATCTTGTGTCCACATGGGGGCAGTCATCTTGTGTGTTGAAGTGATGGTCAATCTGCATATTACTCTTTTATTAGATAGGATAGAGGCCTGGTGCATGGCATGAGTAGGGGCCAGCCTATTTGCCCTGAAGGGTGTCCTGGATCAGGGTGAGAGTTCACTTGGGGTATGGGGCAGTCTGGGCAAGAGGCCTGTGGTGGTATGCAGGCCAGCCACACCCCAGCGACCCAAGCAGAGGCCCTGGTATCTGGGATTTATTTATCTTCTATAATTGAAACTTTGTAGCCTTCAGTGGAGGCCAGGGCAGGCCAGGAATTTGGCTTCCTCCATCACTGGGGAAATCCAAACCTCCTGTTCCCTCAGTGGCCACAGCCATTTTTGTTGGGATTTATTTATCTTCTATAATTGAAACTTTGTAGCCTTCAGCAGAGGCCTGGGCTGGCCAAGGTGTGCAGGAAGCTTGGCTTCCTCCATCACCTGGGAAACCCAAGCCTCCTGCTTGCTCCAGCTCCATGGCAGCAACAATCTTGGTTGGGTTAATTTGCATACTCACCCTGATTGGCTGGTGGGTGTGGTTTGAGGGTGTAGTGGAGATATGATCAATTTGCATATTATCTTTTATTAGATAGGATTACTAGGAAAATAAAAATTAAGGCGATAGTGAGAGGCCAAGTATCCAGAGTGGGGGCGGTGAAGGGGGCGTCTGCCTGCTGCTGGCTGTTTTCTCTCTTGCCCAAGGGCCCTCCAGGACCTGTTTTATATTCATATTTGTGGGAAGGGACAGACTGAGGAGGTAGAGAGGCTCCTCAGAGGTGGGGAAATGGGGAGCTTTCAACACTTTTTCAGATATGGAGAATCAAAAGCTGGTGTTTTTTCTGCCTGATCACCTGGATTTGAGGAACATCAAGATCCTGAGTGGAGGGGCCAGAGAGCAGTGATCCAATAGTTCACTCTTCCCTGAGACAGTCATTGTTTCTAAGTTTCTCAGGACAAGGAGGTAAGTTCAGGGGCTTCAGGCCTCCCCAGTGCATCACAGTCCTAGGCCCACAGCTTGCTCAGCTCCTCCCTGCTGTGCTCCTGCCAGTGCCTGTCTGCAGTGTGTGTAGCGGGGGGGGGGGGGCGGCAGGGGGGACTGAGGGGGGTTGAAGGGGGTAAGGGGGTACAGTGTTTTCTTCTGTTGTCATCTCAAGGATTACAGCCCAGTATGTACATTTCCCCAATATCCGAGAAGAGTATTTCATGCTTTTCCAGGTTCTTATATTTGTTTGTGGGTTTTTGTTGTTGTTGTTGTTAATCCTCAGCTGAGGATATTTTTCCCATTGATCTTTAAAGAGAGTGGGAGGAAGAGAGGGAGGAGGAGAGAGAAAAACATTGATGTGAGATGGAGCTGGTGCAGATACATCAATTGGTTGCCTCCTGCACTCACCCTGACCACCTGGGGCCGGAATCATATCAGCAACCCAGGTAGGTGCCCCTTTACCAGGAATAGAACCTGAGACCCTCCGGTGCCCGCCGAGCTTTAACCACTGAACCAGGGCCGGGGTTCTTGCTTTTTATGGTGAGAGGACAAGTTCAGTGACAAGACCAGTTCTGCTATGTTTGGAAGTGGGAACGACTTTTTCATTCAACAGTTTTCAAAATTAAAATACTTTCTTGCATGATAGAGCATCCTTGAAAAGATTCCTGTGATTGCTTCAGATGATTTTATTTAGAAATATCATATACTTGGGCTACTTATAGTTATTGAAATTTGAGCTCCCAAACTTGAGATGATTCATAAATCAACATAATATAAACAGGTGAATTCAGATGAATGTAGACATCAAGGGCAGTTTGTCAATAAATATTAATCAATGTGAATAGAAGCATTTTGAATTTTTTTTTTAGCATTTGGGTTCCTTGTCATCTTTATTCACCATATTTTAATTAAATATTTATTCATTATTTAATAGTTTACCTTATTTCTATATTTTAATATCAACATGCACACATACATTTGTATATGCACCTAACTCAAAACACAAAGCTCTTGGGTTACCGTGGTATTTGCACCCCTCCCCCAACTTAGCAGCCAAGCTCCCAGAGCACAGCAATGGTGCGTGTCAACCAGGATTTAGAATGATTGAAACTTTACAAAAGGGAAGGCATTTTCTAGCTTAAGAAAGGATTGTGGGAGAAACCAGAAGCTGCAGATATATTATTTCCACGATGAAGTCCCTTCCACGGAGCTCCTCCTATGTGACCCTGCTAGCCTCACACTGTTCTTGGCAGCAGAGCACAAGTTGCCGATGAGTGCTGGAGGTTCAGAGAGATTTCATGACTGCCCCCGGGGGAAGTTATGTCAGACACATTGTTCCAGAATTGGACTCCAAAGTACATCTGAAATGATGGCCATCCGTACGTGTTCCTACCCATATTCACGTCCCAAACCATGTTTTGACTGGAATGTGAAGATGGTAGGTTGCCTAAGCAATGACAACAGTTCTTCATCCTTAACATCAATGTTCTAATATATTTGGGCATGGAAACTGGAATTAGTGAAAAGGAGGTTAAAACTTTGTAAAAATGAAGAAAAATAGTGATGACTATATTTAAGGGACAATTGTGACTTATTAATGACTAATTTTAATTATTATAATTTTCAAATGAAGTAAATTTCAGCAGCACTATACACTGAGTGGCCAGATTATTATGATCTCTGAATGCATAATAATCTGGCCACTCAGTATATATCCTATATAATAAAGGGCTAATATGCAAATTGTCCCATCGATCAGTTCAACCAGCAGGTAGGCTGGCCAACCACTCCTGTCCCCTCCCCTTGGCCAGGCTGGCCAAACCCCACCAATGCATGGATTCATGCACTGGGCTTTAATATATACTGTACACTGCATTCGTAGATCATAATCATCTGGTGTATATACTACAGGAAGTGATTTATTTCCTGCAGTCTTCTGAAGAATTAGCTAAATTGGGATAAAATATTCTGAAATGCAATAAGGATTCAGCAAAAATTGTTGTGAAAACTACTGCTATCATGGTATTTTTGCAAAAACAATGCCATCTAACTTAGGTCTCTTTAATTTACCGCAAGAATTGTAAAGTAACAAAGGATGCCTAAATTAACAGCTCTGCACTTTTGGTGGTTAAAACTAAAGGAAGCATTAAAAATGTAACTGGCCTTCTAATCTAAGATTCATAAAAACAGCATCAGCAAAAAAGGTTGCGCTGTGTAATTATACTTTTCCCAGTGTGTTGACATTCTCTTTCTCATTGTCTTGCTTTTGAAAACAAATCTGGGTACCACATATTAAAGTATTTGACTCTTATGCTAGCATTTTAAAAATATCCAACAAAACAAAAGTAACAGCTATAGCATCTGTTTCTTTTTCAATGAAATCTTGTTTCCTGGTTCAACTGTAAAGTATCACAGGCATGGAGAAAATTCAAATTCCTGACTTCTCATTTTGAATTTATATGCTCTTTTAAATACATTGCTGTTTAATAAGCACACTTTAAAAATCTTATCTTAATTTGAACATTAAGAGAAATACGCTCTTCTTTTTGAAATCTTACCTATCCATTAAAACACATGTCAAGTCCTACCTCCTTCTTAAAGTGTTCTCTGTTTTATCTGTCCTACACCTATCTTCCCCTGTTCTAAATTCCTACATCTTATTTCTTCTCACCAGCATAATCTCATGTACTCTCTGCTTTTGTGAGGGGGTAAGCTAACTACACTTAAAACCTTGGAGGCTGAGTACTTCATTCTTCCACACCCCTTCAGCAGTGTAATAAATAGAGCAAGTGTTCCAAAAAATATTTGACTATTCTCAGTTGGCTTTGAGAAACAAAAACATCTCCTGGTACCTGACTTATTGGTAAGAACTATGTGATCTTCAAACTCTACACCAAGGCATCAAAATGAGATTATCCAAAACCAGTTAGCAGTCTCTCACAGCCATACCATTCTGAACAATTTCTGAGAAAATTTTCCTGGCAAAGTCATAAGCTGATGAGCTCTGGCGTGGTTGGTCTTCGCTGTTACCATAACTGAGGCAATGTGGTCTCCTTGGAGGCCCTGCATGGACCCCTTTATTTTTATTATGGCTATTTCACTACTGTCAAATACATATCTTAAACTTTTAATTTGAGATATATTTCAGCATGAGGATGGAGAGGTACTTTATTATACCATCTTCTGTTGTCAAAGATGATTCTAACAGCCAAAAAATATTAGTTTGTGGGGACTACTTATATAGACCACTACTCATATGCCTGGAAGAATCAAAAGAGGTAGAAGTCTAGAGCAAAAATTTTGAGGGACAAAGGAGATCTAGCCTCACTTCTTTATATATTTAAAAAAAATTGAACTGAAAATATGGTCTATATATAGAAATATGTGGGTATCTACAAATGACCAGTAATATTCCTTAACCAACACCCTTCTTTGTTTTGTCATAACTTTTCTGTGAAAGTCTTTTAGGTGAAACATCTTTGACATCCAAACTTTTAAAAAATATCCAGCTGAATATATATGGTTAAAGTTTGCAAATAGAGTTTTGATAAATTTATTATATAAACAAAGGACAAGGAAATATTTTATTTCTAAATTCTATACCCAAAGACTCTGTAGGCTTTGTTGAAGCGTCATTTCTTTTTGAAAAGCAGTAGCAAGGACAGTGAGTCAGTCTGATTTATAAGTTCCTGGATTCTCAGGTGGCTGTCCAATTCTCAGGGTTCTCTTCCCCTGCTCAGTAGCAAATAGAGTTCTTTCTTTGCTCCTTGCCAAGTAGTATTTTCAACAGGGGTTTGCTCTATTTCTCCTTTGTAAAATCTTGAAAACATTTGTGTTATAGAATTCTATCATTTTCCTAGATAGAGAGCACAGCTTCTGCATTTGTTGCATAACCTATTGACTTGAGAAATGCTTTGTTTTTTCCAAAGAATGTGAACTCATAAAACAATCAAAACATTTTATTGAAATTAAATTCCACAGCAATATAACCTCCATTCTGTGCAAACACATGTGGAATTTGGTTTCCATGGTTACTTGTTACTAGACCTGTGCTTTCCCTAGTTCTCTACGGAGCTGGGTGAGAGATCAAGCCTAGAGTGTCATTATAATGAGGCAGGAACTGAGAGTAATGTTTTAGTTGAGGGCCATGAAGCAGTTTACAACACATGCAATTTTAAGTTTACAATTATAAAGAAAAATACCATGGCCCCCCCCCCCCCCACAAACCAATTGTTTTTCCAGTTATGTCATAGAAATAAGAATGAGAAGAAAAGAAAGACTTAAATGTGCAAATATATTATCTATCTATCTATATTATGTATTACTAAAAGAATGTACTCATTCATTAAATTAAATTTTTTCAAAAAGTGTGGAATAGTTTAAGTACAATATTCTAGTTTGTGTGTGTGCATGTGTGCATATATTACAAAGAAATACAAGTTTAGCAATGTGTATTTTGACCTAAGTTAAACCCAACAGATAAAAAAAATAAAAACTTAAAAGGAAAAAAGCTATACCCAGAATTCTATACTGAAGGATAGCTCTCTTTCATTTTATTCATGGAAATTATTATTATTGTTTTCTTGTGAAGCAATAATCTAAGACAAGTTTGGAATGTTTCTAAAAACTAAGTCCTATCTTAAAAATTATGTTTTAGCTGTGTATATACTAACTGTAAAATTAAAATGGCTCCATAGATCTTGAGTTTACTTTGGCATCTAGATAGAAACTAGGATGTAGTTATTACCTGTGGCTCACCTTGATCTCCTTGCTATGGAAATTGGTCACGAACAGGATAAGATGACAAAGGAGAAGGAAACAAAATACTCTCTGTCTGAATTAAATTTTCATTTGAAACATTGAAGAACAGGATTCCCAAAGAAAATAACCTCTTTAATAGCATAGGAGGTAACGTTAGGTGCTTTTCTCCATGCAGGGAAGGAGAGGGGAAGAGCAGAGAATGGCATTATGGGTGTTTCAACAGGAGGAACAAACAATAATTAAGTTATTGATCAAAACAATAATCTATCATTGGAGAAATGTTTCTTCAGAAAAAAATTACCAACATATACAAAATGAAGCTCCCTCCAGGAAAATCTTTACCACTTCAGCTAAAACTTAAAAAAAGGAACCTCTATTTTTAGAGAACAGTCAATTAGGCACACGAGGAAAAAGAAATCTACAATGATGCAGATCAAAAGAAAAATATGCATGCACACAAGTCCTTTGGTTGATACCTCCCTTTTACCCTCCCCCTCCCCTACTTTCCCTCTGAGGTTTGCCAGTCTGACGGATGCTTCCCTGTTTTCAGGTCTGTTTTTGTTCATCAGTTTATGTTGTTCATTATTTCCCCTAGATGAGTGAGACCATGTGATACTGGAAATACACTTATAAAAACCAAAACTGAGATAAGCAATAATAGTTATGCTGAGAGGCAAATGAATCAATCTGTAGTGAGTTTCTTTCTGGGCCAACAGTTTTTTTGAAACCAATTTCAATGTCAAACAGTTCCTTATGTGTACATGTCAGCAATTATATTTCAGTTCTGGATGGTGGACAAATGGTGGTAATGCAGGTCCGACCGTCTCTGGTTTGGTTCTGGGCAACCTGCAGTGATGCACAGCTGCTGACTGCTAGAATGGCAAGGTGTCATCAGCGTCTTCCATTTCTGGACTGTTTCTCTTCTGTCTTCATGGCTGGAGCAGTCCTGTCAATTCCTCTCTGTTGCAGGAATCCACATGGTCTTGACCAGTGGTCAAGGACAACAAGGGGATGGGGTCATGTGTGGGGAGGGGTTTAGGAAGGGAATAGGGGAATGAGGACAAATATTTGATACCTTGATCAATAAAGAGATTTAAAAAATAAAAAAGAAGAAAAATAAAAACATTATCTGTTAAAAAATAGGCCAGCCTCCAAATTCTCTGTAATACAAAATATCAGATATTGGAAGAGGGCATTTAAGACATATTAAGATAATTTTTATCTAAATGAATTTCCCTAGAAATAGAACATGTATTCAAATACACAAAATACAGACCGATTTGAGAAGTGTTTAAAAGTTTTCAGTATATATTTCAGTAATATTCCAACTAATTATAAAATAATTCTAAATGAAATGCTTGTAATTGAAGAAGTCAGGCATAAAAATGTGACAGCTAATACAAATTAGCCTAAATCATTGTTCAAGAGAATTGATGAAATGTGAAATTAATTGCAATAACCTTGTTGTAAATCTTGTTACCTCTGCATATGTTGTACCGGGGGAATGGTCAGGGGAAAAGTAAGGTGTGTTAAATTTCTGATCATAAAAAGATATGACACTTTTTGATTCTAATACTATTCAGTATTCCAAACTTGTTAATAAAGTTAACTTTATTAGAACTTTCTTTCATAGAGAGACTGCCACAAAATCTTACTTCTGTCATAAAAGAAGGAATCTAAACAGGATTCCTAAATAGTCTCGGAACCTAGGATCCAGTGATTTAAGGCTGGACTTTGCATGGACTTTGGGAGTTGATGGAGACATCAGTACATCATAGTTCAGGCTTGATGGACACAACAAAACAGGGCCTTGAACTGAGTCTTGACTGAAAAATGCTGATCCAGCTGAGCAGATTATGTTCCTGATAAATTGATCATGAGCATTTCCTGAGTTGAAGTTATACAGTGGTTTACAGCCTTATGTTTCATAGACCAAGTTTTTATTTCAGAACAAATGACATAATCATGTTGCCATAGGTGGTCTTCAGGCTTATCTAAGTTATGTTGATATGCATGGTCTCAAATGATGCTTTTAAAACATTTTAGGTAACCCTTACTAATATTAACACCACTGTAAAATGGGGTTATAATTCAGCAGACAAATATGTACGTGTGTATATAACAAACCACATATCTTAAAATGTTAAAATTTCTTTAAAAATATAAATACTTAAACTATTATATTCTCAGAGAAAATGTAATAAAATTCAAGTATATGCTCTTTATAAGAAGTATACAAACAAAAACCTAAAACAGATGGGCAAATGTTGAAATGGCAGATGCAAATAAAAATATTCAATATTAATTTAAGGCAAAGTTGCCATTAAAATGAGAGTCCTGGAAGAAGAAAAAAATTTAAATAGAAAAAAAATTCAGGCCATAATGATGAGATGACATACTTTTTTTAGTAAATAGCAGAGAACAACAATATATAGAAAAGTAGGAAATAATTGAAAATATAAATGTTAATAGATTAAAAATTCTAGTGTTTACAAGAATAAACAGACATAAATATGTAAGTATGTTTTCAGAATTATAATCTATGATAAAATTTAACTACTGTTGGGACAGAAGATTGTGTAGCAAACCCTATCATTATAAAATGCCCAATTACATAGGACACATTTGCTGATTTGTGAGTGATAGAGATGGAAATTATTATCAAAGCTTTCAATGTTATCAACAACAGTAACAAATTCAGCCACTTTTAGACTTAAGACAATAAAAAATTTCCCAAACAGATTTTTAGCCAAAGTAGAAATTAAAACCAGTAATAAACAATTAAAGCTAATGATAACACTGCTTAGCAAAACTTACAGATGCCACGTTTTCTGTACATAGAAGAAAAACAATAACTTCAAAAGATTTTATTATAAAATTAGGGACCCAGGGCATGAATTTTTGCACCTTGAAAGGAACTGTGGGCCACGAGGCTGCTGTGGGCAGGTCTCGGCCCACCCACTCTCCCACCTGGCCCTTTTGCTGCAGCCCTGTCCCTTGTCTGCTGGAAGCCCTGCTCTTGCTGCCACTGCTTCCATGTGCTGACAGCGTGGAACAATTGGGGCCGGTGCCAGCAGTGGGTATGAACAAGGCCAGTGCCATCAGTGGATGTGAGTGGCAGCTGCTGTCCCAATTGCCCCTCAGGAGCAGGGGGAGGTGGAGAAGCCTTGAGGGACAATCAGGGCTGGCAGCCACTGCTCGCACCCACTGATGGTGCTGAGCAATTAGGACTGGCACTGGGCAGCAGCAATGGGTGCAAGTGATGGCTCCAGCACTGGTCGTGAGTGTGAGTGCTGGCAGGACTACAGCACACAGGAGCAAAAAATTTTCAGTAATCACCAGAGGCTCACCCCAATGACAGCTACTGGCACCCCACCTTGGTCTGGCATCCCTGCTCATCTGCTCTGCCATCTTGCCGTGGCTGACACCTGCCATGTTCTGCACTCCTCTCTTGCCAGTCAGCATATGTCTTAGTGACTGGTTGTTTGGTTGTTCTGTTATACCACTGTTCAGTTTATTTGCTTATTACCCTTTTATTATATAGAATAAGAAAGTCAATGAGTGAATCAATAGTTGAAGATATAGACTAGAATGCATTAAAAATAAAACTAGGAAAAGCCAGAGAAAGAGAATGATATGCAAAGAAAATTATGACTATGAAGTAGATAATGGAAAATTAATTCTTATAGATTTTTTCAATGAGTGCTATATGTCAAATGTTTGCCAACTAGATATCCTCTAAATCAATCCTCATGCATATCTGTATAGAATATTATTACATTATTATACCATTTTCTAGCTGAGGGATCAAAGCCCTTTAGAAGTTAAATTTCTTGTGTAAGGGTGCACAGTGTACAGGGGGTGAGGTTGTAATTTGATCACTGTTCTCCCTGACTCCAAAGTCAATCCTTAACTGTGTACTAGTTTCCTATGCTATTGTAACAGATTATCACATCCTTGATGGTATCAACAATGTTTACAAGAATTGTTTATTATTTTACTGCTCGGGACGTCAGGAGTCTTAAATGAATCTCATTATGCTAAATCAAGGTGTGGGCAGAGCTGTGTTTCTTCCGGAAGCTCCAGGGGACAGTTTATTTCCTCCCCTTTACCAGCTTGTAGTGCTACCGCATTCCTTGGCCCGTGGCCCCGTCCGTCTTCACAGCCAGCAATGGCCTGCCGAGTGTCTCTCACATCGCAGTTTGCTCACACTCTTCTCCCTCCCTGCTCCTCTCATAAAGACCCCCTGATACACTTGGCCCACCCTTTAAAAGCTCTCATTATCAAATAATAAAGTAACTTAGCTAATTAATAGTTCAAAATATTAGACTAGAATAGCAGACTAGACACATAATCCTACATAATAAAAGCATAGTATGCAAATTGTCCCCTCAACCAGGAGTTGGTCTGGGAGTTGGACCAGGGGGCAGGGTGGCCAGGGGAAGGAAGAGAGGCCCTGGCCACCACCAGCTGGGGAAGGGAGGGATTACCTGGCTCTACCAGTGCATGAATTTTGTGCACTGGACTTCTAGACCAGTATCATTTCCCTTATTGAATTCTACCTGCAGTCTTAATTTCCTCTTGTCATATCACGTAATATATTCACATGTTCTAGAGATTAGGGTGAGGGCATCTCTGAGGGGCCTGCCACCGTAGGTCTGCTTACAATGTTACTCTTCCAAGTAGTGCCCCTTTGAATGTAAAATATGCAATTCCAACGAGGAAAAGAATATACAGGAATTAGAAGTGAAAATGTCTAAATTAAGTAAGAGTGAGCTTGCGGAAGGCGCTCTGTGGGTGGTAGGTGGAAAGGAGTTCGGCAGGGGTAGATCTTGGTCACAGAGCTTTTTCGGAGGCTGCACCAGTCCACCACAGAGCTGGCCCAGAGGCGTCCTGGACCGCCTGGTGCGGGAGCTCCTGCCGCTGCTGCCGGCCCAGACCCATCCTCTGCTTCTTTCTGCCCTGGTGCACCGCTCTGCTGGGCAGGCCGCAGCCCGGTGGCACAGTTTGCGTGGATTCAACAGCAGGTTCCTCGCGGTTCGGGAGGCCGGGGATGTCCAGGGTCAGGGGCAGCCTGCTCGGGTCGGTGAGGCTGTGCTCTCCTCCCCTGCAGAGACGGATGCCTCTCCGTGCGGGTTCACTGTGTTTGGATGACCTCTGTGCTGGGGAGGGGGCGAGAGCTCTGTGACGTCTCTTCTCACAAGAACACTGATGCTGTGGAATTGGGGTCTCCCCATCGTGACCTCATTCAACTTTAAATGTTTCCTTACAGGCCCCGTTTCCAATCACGAGGCGCTTAGAGCGTCCGTGTCTACACTTTTGGATGAGAGAACGCACACACTCAGCCCATAGCGTCTAGTAAGGCGGTGCTTCCGGGACTCGCCTGGTAGCAGGCAGCTCTTTCTGGACACAGAACCTATAGGTGCCTCTGCTGGCCGGGCTGGGCCTACCGTCAGCTCCGGGGTGACCTGGGCGTGAAGAAATGGAGTGGCTGGGCATGTCTGTTTTGTGCAAGTTGAGATGCATTTGTGGAGATGCATCCTGTGGGACAGCCACAGGAAACACGCGTATAAAAGGATACGGAAATACATTTATTTTGTAAAATGCCTTGTTTATCAATTTCTAGGGTCTTTTTGTGAAATACATGAATCCCTAGGAAATTATTAAAGTTGACTAACGCCATTATAGAAAACACAAGAAAGCTGCAGTAAATGAGAATATTGCCCCATCTCCTAAAGGAGTGGATCTAGATTATTTCATAAGATACTTTTTAAAAAATCCTCAAGGAACAGAAAAATTTCTGCCCATCTCAATGTTTCCAGCACATAGAGGAAGAAGAAAAGCTATCCTGTGATGCTGACAATAAGAGCTAACAAAGGGAGTAAAAAGGAAAATACCAACCTCAATTATAAATATAGATGGAAAAATAACAAGCAAATTATCAGCAAATGATATCCAGCTGTATTTAACAAACTTAAGCCACCTGGGCAGTGCAGTCTATTTCATGAATGCAGGAATAGATCAATACTAGGAAATTATTAAATCCTTCAAATTAACAGATCTAAATGGAGATGTATTAACTATCCCCATGTGAAACTTGATTGAATATGATTATCATTTTGACTCAAATACTAGAATTTTTGTCTTGATCCAATAAGACTTTATACATTTTATATCTCAGACTCAAATACAAATCAATTTTCTGATGTGATTTCATACAAGTAAACAATACATAAGCACATTCAAAGCCTTTTTAATATAAATCTTCCTACCATTTACTCTGTCATTTTTCTTTAGTTTCATATATATGTTATTTTACTGTTAGTATTTGAAATTTATTTTATTCTTTTCTATTCTGTAGTCCCAAATTGAACAAAAGTGATTTCTAATTCATTCATCTATTTAATAAACCATTCACATAACAGGTGTTTACTGAGTACCTACTTCGTGTCAGGCACTGTATAGATGATTGGGAAGCTAGTGAACAAAAGGGACTTCCTGAAGCTTATATTCCAGGGATAATTTCCTTCTGTTGCCAGTGTGTGACTCCTGGGACTGACTCGTATGTAGATTAGAATAATAAATATTGTATATCTGACAATCTCCCATCAAAATAAATCAATATTATTTTGCCAGTGAAAATGATGTTTGGATATTATTATTATTATTATTATTTTTTAAAAATTACATTAAAATATATTTTATTGATTTTTTTACAGAGAGGAAGGGAGAGGGATAGAGAGTTAAAAACATCGATGAGAGAGAAACATCAATAAGCTGTCTCCTGCACACTCTCCATTGGGATGTGCCAGCAATCAAGGTACAGGGCCTTGACTGGAATCAAAGCCAGGACCCTTGAATCCGCAGGCCAACATTCTCCTCTGAGCCAAACCAGTTAGGACATGTTTGGATATTTTAAATGTCTTTCCCATAATTCTTACCACATTGAACTATCCCTGTGCAACAGAAAATGATAAAAAGTGCATAACCTGTTTCAGAATTAACTTAGTGGATTCAACCATAAATCCATATCTGCAAGATCATCTTTTCACATACTAATTATGGTCTCTATAAAATCCTTTTCTGTCATATCCTTTGTTTCCTGACAGCTTTAAATTTGCTCTCTGTTATAACAAGGTCAATATTCAATTCAATTCAATAAATACTTTGAATTAGTATGATTGTTACATCTCATTTATTGAAGAGATATATCCAGAAACACTTTTCTCAAGGATCTTACAGTTGACTGGGTAAGATTGTTCAGAATAATAAACTTACACATAAATAAGAGAACATAAGGAAGAAAAAAAATAAGAAAATAGAATAAAATAGACCAGTGCTATGGGGATGGTCATGAATCTCAGCCTTGAAAATATGGGCAAGTGCTAAAAAGCCGATGAAGAGTGAAGGAATAAGGAAAATAGAATCAAATTTCTATTTCCAGTGGGAAAGGCCATGTGAAGTGAGAGGCACCAGGCTGACAATACAGTTGACACTGGAAGATGTTAAGAAGCTTAAAGAAGCTGGAAAGTAGGGTACATAGAGCAGAGTGGCAAAACATGAGTCTGTAAACATGGAAGTAATATCTGGAAGTAATAGAATATGGCTGCTGTCCTGGAGTTTACATGGGAGAAGGTAGAAATTAAAGATATAAAGACCCAGTTGGTAAGCTATCAACATGGTGCATTGAGATGTGACAGGGACCTAGTTTGGGTATTGGAAGAAGGACTGGAAAGGAAGTAGACTTTGCATATGAGATGGGAATGATAAAAGAACTGGGTGTAATTTCATATTTACCCAGAATGACTTGTAATGGTGGAGAATTACATTATTTAAAACAGAGAAAGTAGGTAAAAAAGGAATCTTTGGTGTGAACTTTTTGCTTATTTTTTTTTTAGCTTTGGCTATATTTAATCTGTGTTATGGGAGGAATTTAATGTGGAAATGTGAGCAGGCAGTGGTATGTTCAAGCTAAGACCAATCTCATATTCAAAATTCTACCTTACACCTACCTTAATATTTTGAATAGTAGTGACATGAGCTATAGCTTTCATAATATATTAGGATCCCAGCTTGCAAAATTGCACGAGACTCAGGACCCAGAGTCCTGTGGCTCAGTGGGGCCCAGAAACCCACCCACGTCTTTGGTCGAGTCCTCCAGAGTCAAGTCCCCACCCACCCGTGTGTGCCTGCCGCTTACGCAGCCTCCTGCTAATCTGTTGTTTCAGCATGATGGCGTGACAACCACAGGCTTTTTATATGATAGATAATTATAAAATACATTAATAAATATAATGACAAATATTCACATATTGTTAAGGAATCTAATATGTTACTAGTTCCTGCATCATTGGCTGGATTGCGAATGTGTGTGAAAGTTTCGGTAATTGTAGAAGGTAGTTCAAAAAAGTGAGAAAAGACAGAGAATGAGGAAATTTACATCCAATACTATCCAAAGAGAAATTTGGATTACTTTTGCTCCTTGCATTCAAACAAAGAATCAATAGGAACACGAAATTTGAAGGTTCACTAAACACATCTTTAGCTGAGTAGCTCAGTTGATTGGAGTGTTGCCCCCATATGGCAAGGTTTGATTCCTTGGCAGGGCACATACAAGATTCAACCAATAAATGAGTGGAATAGCATCTCTCTCTCTCTCTCTCTCTCTCTCTCTCTCTCTCTCTCTCTCTCTCTCTCTCTCTCTCTCTCTCTCTCTCCTTTCCTCTTTCTCTTTAAACATTTAATTAAAACAGCCCTGGCCAGAAGGCTCAGTTGGATGGAGCGTTGCCCCAAAGACCAAAAATGTGTTCCGTTCCCAGTCAGGGCACACACCTAGGTTTTGGGATCCATTTCAATTCAGGCATATACTCAGGTTCAATTCCCCGTCAGGGTGTGTAGACAATCCATGTTCTCCCCGCCCCCTCCCATCAATGTTTCTCTCTTTCTCTCTCCCTTCCTTTCTAAAATCAATAAAAAACATATCGTTGGCTGCAGTTTTAAAAATTCAATTAAAACAAAACAAAAGAAAACAAAAAAACCCATGTTATAAGATCATGTTCAGTTATGCCAGGGAAGTATCCACAGATGTGGTTTGCTTCTCAAAGAAGCAGATTTTAGGTTAGCATGTTTCAGACTTCAATACAAAAAAATCCAATGCATTTAATTATTATTATTATCTTTAATTTTCAACCACATGCCCTAACCATTTGGCTCTGTTGATAGAGCGTTGGCCTGTAGAATGAAAGGTCTCAGGTTCGCTTCTGGTCAAGGGCATGTACCTTGGCTGCAGGCACATCCCCAGTAGGAGGCATGCAGGAGGCAGCTGATTGATGTTTCTCTCTTATCGATGTTTCTAACCCTCTATCCCTCTCTCTTCCTCTCAGCAAAATATCAATAAAATATATTAAATAAATAAAATTTCAACCACAGTTTACATTCTGTACACTTTGCCCCAGGTTTAGATGTGCAGTGATGTTAAAACGACCATTCTGATAGAGTAGGTGGAGAGGGACCAGTGCCCACATGCCTGTCAGGTGACCTAGAGACTGCTGGTCTGTGGGGACACCGAGGAGCCAGGCTCTCGATTTGCAATGTGGACTTTGGAAGAAGAGAAAGATTTGATGGCTTGAAACTTCCCAATAATGTCTCAGCAGTCCACAGGGAAAGCACGTGGTCCGGATTTTTGTATTAAATCACTGGTTTCATTTTCATCCCTCCTTTGATCAGAATTCAATTCTGAGCACTGGCCATGCGGCTGGAAATGCCAACCACAATGTGGAAGGTGAAGTCGCAGGTCCCTTTCAGGTTCAGGTACAGGAAAATGGAATCTTTGGCTGTGGCAAAGTCTTCATCTTGACTCAGCACATGGTGGTCGGGGTGGGGTGAGGGGGAGTGAGGGTGGGCAGGTGCTCCCGTCCTGCAAGCAGGACCTTCTGTTCCGATGTCCAGCAGGTTTTCAGCAGCCCTTTCATTTCTTCCTTTGCTTTGAAGTTTCTGTGATCTCTCAGCTACCTGAAGAGAAAGGTCAAACTTCCTAACCTTTCATGAAAGTGCCATTCAATCACTCCTCCCCAGACCTCTCTGCAGATAAAAATAATAAAGAAACCACAAATGCAGAATCAATTTTTTCTTTCCAGTTTCTTTTGCTGAATATTTGTTAATAGGTTCACCGGCAAATTTGTGAAGGAGCTAGTAATAAACTTCAATAATTTCCAGCCTTCAAAAACCCCTCCTTTGTTCATTTCTAGTTGTCCGTGATCTTTATTTCCCTCTCTCCTCTTTAACAAGCCATGCATTTGATCTTCTACCCACAGGAGTGTGGACATGAATAACAGTTGAAGTATTACTTCTTCCTTGAAGAATTTACGATGTAGTTGGTTTTAGACTATGTAGTTAGTTTATAGACTAAGTTTTACCTGTGAAATTTCAGACATAAAATCAAAAATACAAAATAATTAATTTGGGATATCCAGGTCCTTCTCTGTAGATCTTCAATCCGACCCACTTCTTTTTAAACGGGCCAGCAGCAGGCCAGCAGGGGGACTGTGCCTGAAGAACTGGGTGCGCATGCGTTTGCCCACCATCACTCAGTGAGCAGCCTCTAGTAAGGAAGGGCCTGGGCGTCAGTGTGCAGTGTTTTCTGATGATGGGTGGCTGTGGGAAGCGCCTGAACCCCAGACATTTTTAGGTTTAAGGAGTGCATCCAAGTCCATTGTGTTGCCCCGTTTCACTAATTTAGTAGTTTGTACAATTAATGAAGCCCTCTGGAATTTTATTTAGGCAACAAATGAAATCATTTTCACTGTGAGAACTGGCATCTAGTCCATCAATGTTCATGATGGGTAGCTAGCATTGCATATTACTATGGCATTTCTCTCTTCCTACCCATCCTCACCTATACAGTCATTCTTATGTAGTTTATACAGGACTGCACTGAACAGCAATATTTTGTGCTATAAAGATCTCAGGAATCTTTATATTTTAAGAATTTATTGAGTTTAGACTAAAGATGAGCACTCTTTTCATCCTTGAGTGTTTCTATTGCTATGTCCTGTATCTTATTCTAAACACGATTTTGTGTTTCTGGAAACCAAATACTAAATTCCTGAAACTATCAAACTGGCCCAAGACAGTTCAGATTTATTGGAAAGGTCACAGGCACATTTTTAGGGAAATAAAGCAGACTTCTCCAAACCATGTCTTTCTTATCATAGTTTCTTTGTTATTTCAAAGACAATATAATTGCTTAGCTTCCTATAATTCTGAAGACATTGAGGTTTTTTCCCCCTAACACATGCATATTTAAACATCTTGACTCATTATCTTGAATGTTGCCTGGTTATGCTATCTCCTGCCATTCATATTTAAAATGTGTGAGCTATTTGTGTTTCAGTGGAGTATTTATTGTATTTATTTCTTTGTACTTCAAGAGAACAATGATAACATGCAAGTGGAGTTTTTTAGATTTCATTCTTTTTCTAAGTTTGGTGTTCTATTGTGTATTTTGCAAACCATGAGCATTTTTGTTCTTTATCACTATATATGCTCTAAGTCTCTGATAATTAGAATGATAGTAAAGCCATGAAATCAAAGAGAAGCAAATCTTTGCTAGAATTTTAATACTTTAAACAAGGGTGTCAGTAACACTAATATTTCAGTAATGATTCAATCCTGCATCTCATCTCTAAATGAGGTATTTGGAGCCTTGTGAAAAGAACAGAAAAATTTATACTAATTTTAAAGTTAATATATCTGAAATTACCCTTGAAGTTACTTTTTAGACATTTAAATATTTTCCAGATATCCATATTTTGGAGTAGTTTTGATTGTATCAGTGATGTTTGTAGACTGATGGTAGTATTGAAGCAGAAGAGACCTTTTTATATCTATTTATATACTTTTGCATTGAAATCTCTGTTCATGTTCTCCTACCAATCTCAATTGTATAGACTCCTGCTTCCTGTCAATGGTTATTGTTCCAAGTGAAAATCCTAAGCTTTTTTTTTTCTTTTCTGTTTTCTCTATCTTTTGCTAATTCTAGTTTCCCCTTTAAAAATATTCTTTTGCTTGACTATTCGATGAAATAAAAATAAGAACATCTTTGTATATAGTCTTTGTCAACATAAAAAAGAGGGTAGTTCAGGGGTACCTAATATAGATTTGGGGGGATTAGTATGTACAAATGATATTTATGTATATTTTCTGAGACCAGGAAAATAGGTAGGACTTCACTAGATTAAGAATGTAGACGAATTACCTTCTACATAAAGTAAAGGCACATGCAAAAATTCTGAGGCCAGGACAGGCTTGGTGAGTTGACATGGAAGTGAAGACAGTGTTTTTAGGGTGTAGAGAGAAAAATGGGAGAGGAGCAGGAGGCGACAGGGAACACCAGTTATTGGCGGCGGAGACAGACTTGAGTCCTTTGTGCCTTTGGAAGTCATTTACATAAAAACTGCAGTTAATATTTTATATTGAGTGAACATTCACATTGATTTTTTTTCTTTCTTCACCTTGCCATATGGAAATTTTTATTATCATTTTTACAAGTTATGTAATAGATTTTTAAAAACACCCTTCTATAATAGAAAGACTAATGAAAATCTGTGTTTTATTGCTATATTTATTTTTATTTCTTCTTGTTATGCATATTCTTAAAAACCATATATGTAGAAGTAGAAAATATAGCTTTTCTTTCAGTTTGGAACAGTTTTAGCTTTATAATTCTTATGGACATCACTCTCTCGGATGTAAAGGATACATGCAAAATATTATGACTGATTTTCTACTGAAACCAGAAGATCATTTTCAGTTGACACAATGAGGCTACCAAAAAGGTGCTTCATCAGGAGATAGTGTGTCCTCAGTACTATTTACTTTCTACTTACTCATGCTCTGGTGGAATGTTTTGTTCTCTTCCTGATCTATTTAGGCAGTTCATTAATGAGACTATTTACTTCTTAGAGCTCAGGTTTTAGAGGTATTTTAATTATGCCATATGCTTCATTAGGAATGGAGCAGTTATAGATATGAAATTCAAACTTTTATCACAGTTGTTCCATTTGGAAGGCTGCATATGAGAAAAGGATTTTGAGATAATATGGATACTGGAATAAGATGACACCCATAAAATCTTTGTTGCATTAAACCATTTTAATTTTAACTGATTTGAGTATTGGACTTTGCCATTTTTCTTGGAAGATCACTTAGGCCAAAATG